>JBBBDQ010000511.1:770000-830000 GCA_037127315.1 Ascarosepion bandense
CGGTGCAGATTTTTGGAAAAATGGCCTCATAAAAAAAAAAAAGTACATGATTTACATTTCCCAATGAGCCCTGCATTTAACTAATAAAAATAATTGGTATAGATAATGAATTTCTAGAAGTTTCATGCAATTAATTGGTGGGGATGGTAACAGATGTTCAAAATATTTTTTTCAAAAATTTTTAAAAAATAAAAGGTAAATAACTTCATTCATTTGTGAATTAGTCTTGAAATTTTCATGAAAATCAGATAATTAGTTGCTTTTTGCGAGAATTGCCAAATTAATGTGTCTTTCAACGTTAAAAAAACGACTTGCGTAATATTATACAAGGTAATCAAAAAAGTTATGTCCATTTTTTGATTAGTCATTGAATGAAGTTGAAATATATAGGAAATGCGTATAGCAATTGTTTTCAAATTCGGACAGCCGGAATTTCAATCCTGGCTAAAAGCAATCGGATGTCTAACCGTACTGATGAGCTGTGAGACAGCGAAACGGATCTGTCTGCGTATGACTATATGTGTGTGTGTAAAGTGCTGAGTTGTGATGGTTTTAGGCGTTAAGATTGTTACTTTTTCAGTAGTTTTATTGATAACAGGTATTTTGGCAAGCAGGGTTTTTTCTTTTTTTTTTTTTTTATCGCAAAAGTGCTGGATACCGGAGCTTGATAGTTTTAGTTCAACGAATTTGTCACTTTAACTAAGCAAAAAAAAACAAAAAAACAAAAAAAAAACAAAAAAAAAACACAGAATTAAAAGTGGTAAAACATGTTAAATTGATACATATGTGTCTATTCATCTCTTATAACATTCTATCTGATTTAATTCCTATTCTTCTATGTACACACACACACACACACACATATATATATATATATATATATAGTTTCAACTTGCCGCCATGAAATGACAGCCGTATTTAAGTAACTTTACAATTGCATTGGCTATATTTTCTGCATGAGTAATTAGAATGTTTATCTATAAACTTTACTGATTTCGCATGTAAGAAAAGCATTCAGCTTTTAAAATTATTATAAGTATTAATGGGATGGTAGAGCCTCCTCCACCTCTCAGTATTTTTATTTTCCTCGTCTGCCTATATGTTCTCGGACAGAGGCACAATTGAGCCTCTCTTTGCCCCAAGACAGAGATGCAACTGATATGATGATTCCTATCCGATAGGTAGTTATGAATGTGCGCTGTGTTGCAATGGATATAATCTCGGAACGGCAAATGAGCCGAATTCAAACTTTGTTGCATTCACTTACGTGCAAATACCTTTGGGAAAGTTACCTTTGGGAATACCTTTGGGAAAGGAATGAATCCATTGTCTCTTCTTCTTACCTATTTTATACCTTAAAATATGTTATTTCACCAAATGCAGATTTCAAAAAAATAGTCTGAATTTAAGAAAATATATTAAAATAACGAAATTGCTACTAACAAAATAATAATAATAATAACAGAAAAATTGAAACAAACTTGTCTATTAATTGATATGGCTTGTCCAGCGGATTGTAACATAGCATTCAAGGAATTTGAAAAACTGTTAAAATATAAAGACCTGGAAATTGAAATAGAAAAAATGTGGAAATTGAAAACAAGAGTTGTGCCAGTGATAGTAGGTGCACTTGGAATGATAAAAATGGAACAAAACAACACATTGAAAGAATCCCTGGAAACCCCAGCTTAAGAGATATACAAAAACTTGTCTTATTAAGTACAGCCCACACACTAAGGAAAACTTTATCTATGTAATGCTAGGGATGATAGGGAAGATAGAAAAACATGAAATGGGGCCATAACAACGCCACTACCTGCCTTAGGTCTCCCCGCAGACTTGGTTGGTAGTGAGACCAAAGCAGAAATCGAA
The DNA here is from genome assembly GCA_037127315.1 of Ascarosepion bandense. Classification (NCBI taxonomy): domain Eukaryota; kingdom Metazoa; phylum Mollusca; class Cephalopoda; order Sepiida; family Sepiidae; genus Ascarosepion; species Ascarosepion bandense. The sequence goes on from JBBBDQ010000511.1 coordinate 771,873, forward strand.
ATATGATGAAAAATGAATTAATAATAATAATAATAAGCTTAAGAGATATACAAAAAATTGTCTTGTTAAGTACAGCCCACAAACTAAGGAGAACTTTGTCTATGTAACCCTAGGGATGATAGGGGAGATAGAAAAAACATGAAATGGAGCCATAACGACACACCGCGACCTGCCTTAGGTCTTCCAGCAGACTTGGTAGGTAGTGCGACCATAGCAGATATAGAAATATGATGAAAAATGACATAATAATAATAATAATAATAATAATAATAATAATAATAATAATAATAATAATAAATTTAATTATAAAATTGATAATGTTAATTGATTACTTTTACTTTGAATTCTTTCGAAAGTATTCAATGGCATCCAAAAACCAAACCGTCGTTCTGGGTGAAGCACAGGCCGTTGAGCATCTGTAAGCTATGGGTTGAATAGCAGGACAACTTGGGTTCTATAAACTTATACTGCAGAAAGAAATGGCAACCTACCGTGGGAAAATCTTCTGCCAAGTTAGTTATGGATCGAAAGAAACATGATCAGCCAAGTGTGTATCACGTACGGCAGTTAACTGACTGGTAAGTTTATATATATATATATATATATATATATATCAGCATGCGGTGTAGATATAGAAGAATCCAAAGGAGTTTCCTGTACATACAGTGGTAGGATAACTCTCTAAGAGAACTCTAAATATATATATATATAAATACATATAGAGCAAATATAAGAAAAAAATTAGGCAGACACGTTATTTCATGATAAATCGGAAGTATGGGCCTATTTCAGGCGAGCCATCATCAGCTTCCGTCTTTATTGTACAGAAGATTTTACACGAATGAAATTCACAAAGGCCTAAAAGAAACCGGAACAAAAAATAAAAATCGCTCCCTTAAAAGAGAAAATTTAAGAAAAAATATATCATTACATCAGTTTGGCGAATACGCACACATATTCATACATAAGCATATATATACGCAACATATAATCGAAGAGCACGCGTAAGAGCGGATGTCAACTTAAATCTAAAGATACATTTAGCAAGTCAGTTAAACTGCTGACCCGTAGAGAGAGAGAGAGAGAGAGAGAGAGAGAGAGAGAGAGAGAGCGTTAAAAAGAAAGCGTAAATATCTTAAAGCGTTAACGAAAAGGGAAGAAAAAGAAAGAAGAGGGGAATAAATTTGAATTAGAAAAAACAGATGATAAGAGAAAATGAAAAAAAAAATTATATATCAACAGTGAAAGGATAAGAAATCGGGGTCTAAAAAATTAAAGATATTTAAGAGATAATAGTTAATCAACCTGTTGTAATCACAAATACCATCACACCACGATATAATCAAAATTATACTAATTCTACAATCAACAAAACAAATATAATACAATATAAAGTTAAAAAAATTTAATTTAAAAGTAAGCCTAATTATTCTATTTTAGTATTTAGTACTTTAAATTTAATTAATTAGTTTAGAAATAAATTTACATATTACTAGTGAAAGGATAAGAAATTGGAGTTTAAAAAGAAACTAATAAAATTTATACTAATTATTCAGTTAACAAGACTGATAGTTCAATTTTTCGGTCAACGGTGTAGTTATAATGCAGTATAATATACACACATATATATATATATATATATATATATATATATATATATATAGTCATACGCAGACAGATCTGTTTCGCTCATCAGTACGGCTTAGACTCCGGTCACTACCTAACTCAGGATTGAAACCCGACCGAATCGGCGTTAGTCGGCGATTCTACCCCTAGGTCACGAGCGCACGGTTGAAGAAAGGCTTTTTAGCGCGTATAAACACGCTCCCAATAGCTAGGGTGTGCTCCAATTCATTATCGAATGAGCGGTGCATATATATATTTTAGGGAGTGGATTTCTTATGTTAAAAAGGCGTTGTGCCACATTTAGCCTCGGTGGGGAGGTAGATATATATCGTTTTGTGTTGTGCATTAGCACGAACACTAGCCTTGTTGGACTCTCTGGCTTCGGGTGGAGAGTGACCCAGTCCAGACTCCGCCGAAGGGTGGAGTATCATCTGGAGGGGTATTAGACAACAAATTTTTGACCGGGATATATGGCCTAGATTCCCTACATTAAAAAGGCCTTGTGCCACATTCTGCCTCGGTGAGGATATATATATATATATATATATATATATATATATATATATATATATATACCTTCCAACCGAGACAGAAAAATTCTTTAAATATACCGGAATAGTTATCATTTATTTGTCAATGAAAAATATTCTTTAAGTAATACCACTATCTTATTATTTATTCCAAACCAAATTAACGCATATTTCAACACAACGATTAAAAAGAAAATAGATTTTTACAACCAGCATGGTTGTAAAAATTTCTTTTTTTTTTTTACTTAAAGAATATCTTTCATTGACAAATAAATGATAACTATTCCAGTATAGTTGAAGAATTTGCAAGAGGTTTACTTCAGATTATCTAAATGTTGATAAAATATATCTGGATTGTGGGAGCAGAATATGCGGGTTAAAAAGAAAATGTAATGCCGAGTATCCTATCCACCAAATACACCACAAATTTCAAGATAAAACATGAAAAAAACGTTTTGTAAAAAAAACAACAAAGAAGAATCATGTATTTCATATATGCACCATAAATAAGCAACTGGTATTTTTCAGTGTCTTTTTTGTGTTAGTAGTAAAATACCTTAAAAGCTCGTTTATTTCAGTGAAAAGTGATTGTTTTAGAAAAAAAAGCGTAGAAATGAATGATCCGAGATTAATGTTCACTTATCGCACGTTAATTCTGGGGAGTCAGCTGAAGTGTCTTGTTGTTGTAGCTGTCTCTTTAGTGTCTGCCTCGGGTCTCTGACTGAAAGAAACGGAATAAATACTTCAAACACGTGATCGGCTACGAATACTAAACTTATTTTTTGCACCAATCATGAACACAGGTTATTGAAAGTTCAATTGGTTTTTTGTCCAGTCGGCTACCAGAATCACATATTTTGTATTTTGTCCTGAAATTTGTTTTTAGTGATTCTGATCAGATTTTATGTATGTGAGTTTTTTACTGTTTGAGGCTTCAGGTAATCGCTGTAAAATATAGGATTTCGTATCGTAGAAGCCAAAAAAAAAAAAAAAAAGAAAGAATATTCAAAATTGATGCAAACGAGTTAGAGGGTGTAACCATTAATTTCGTTAGCCTATACGCAAAATATGTGTCTATTCATCACCTATAACATTCTATCGGATTTAACTCCTATTCATCCGGCTCAGCATACACGCCCCACCATATATATATATATATATATATATATATATATATATATATATATATATATATATAAATATATAGTCATCTGCAGACAGATCTGTTTCGCCGCTGTATCACAGCTCATCAGTACGGTTAGACTCCGATTGCTTTTAACCCAGGATTGAAACCCGACCGAAGTGGCGTCAGTCGTCGATTCTACCTCTGGGCCATGGGCGCACGGTAGAAGAAGGCAGACCTTTTAGCATGTATATTATCATTATACACGCCCAATAGCCAGAGTGCTCTAATTCATTAGTGAATGAGCGATATATATATATATATATATATATATAAAAGTGTAGGGTAGGTATGAATGAAATAGTGTTTTTTATCCAAAGAAACACGATTATTAAAAAAGTGCTCAATAGAAAGTAAAGCTAATAATATTTATTTAGAATTTATAACATAAATATGTTATATCACTACAAAAGTAGCCATTTTGTTTCGACACTATCCATGTCTTATCAAGTAATGAATGCAGTTCCAGAGATTGATTTGTTTTGATTAGTCCATCCTGTCTTTGCAACAACGCCTCCCTGATTAAACGGATTTAGCTACTCTTTTAAACTTTTAAACTCTCAAAATGTAATTGAATTCATCACTTGATAAGACACGGATAGTGTCGAAACAAAATGGCTACTTTTATAGTGGTATTATAACATGTTTATGTTATAAATTCTAAAGATATATATATATATATATATATATATATATATATATATATATAGTCATCCGCAGTACGGCTTAGACTCCGATCGCTTCTTAACCCAGGAGTGAAACCCAACTGAATCGACGTCAGTCGGCGATTCTACCCCTCGGCCACGGGCGTCCGGTAGAAGAAGGCAGGCTTTTTAGCGCGTATAAACACGCCCAATAGTTAGAGTGCTCCATATATATATATATATGTATGTGTGTGTGTGTGTGTGTGTGTGTGTGTGTGTGTCTTTTGAGCAGTAATAATTGTTAGAAATTAAAATTTAAAACACACTGGGTTGTATATTAATATTTTTGCTTTATTTGCTAATTGGGCTCCTCGACTAGTTTCTGCCGCATCACCATCATCAGGAGAAAATGTATGCTAGTTAGTAGCATTGAACTACAGGAATGGATGACAGTCTCTGTGTCAGATGAACTTGGCCGATAGCTTTCATTTTTTAAAAAAATTCTTTTTATTTATTTATTGTCAGTTCTGGGATTGGTCAACAGATTTTTTCAAGTTGTTTTATTAAGGAGGGATAGTACATATAATGAATCTTAGATTTACCTCTTTAATCATTTTGACAACTTTATTGGGTGATGGAAAGCAGATATGAATGTTATGAGTGGATGTGCGTTGTGGTGCAGTGGGTATCGACTTGGAACGACAAATCGTGGGGCCAAGTTCGAACTCTAGTTGAATTCCTTGCATTCACTCACGCGCAAATACTCTTGGGAAAAGTATTGAATCCGTCTCTTTCATCCAGTTATGGGTTAAATAATAGGACAGATTGTGTTCTATAGCCTTGGCTGGCAACCAATCTACCGCAGAAAGTAATGGCAACCGACTGCAGGATAATCTTCTGCCCAGTCAGTCATGTCTCCTTCGAGACATGATCGCCCAAGCGTGTATCACGTATGGCACTTGACTGATGTTATGAGTATGTTTTCCTTTATTTTTCATTTTTTTTTCTTTTTGGGCTGTGTATAACGTACGTATGTGTATATATTTGCGTATGAGGGTGTGTGTGAATGTGTGGAACACAGATCTGATTTTCCCTGTCAGCATGTCTGTCTTGTAGGGTTGATGATGGGTGAGGTCGGCTAGGGTATTTGATTGGTGGAATCTTCTATGGAGTAGAGTATATTCAATTATACCAAGATTACAATGTGTGAGAGAGGAAAAAATGATGAGTGTGATCAATGGGATTATATACTAATTCTATCTGTGTTGCTTAGTTTTGTTGTTGAATCCGTCGGAACAAAGTCTTTTGAGTAGATTGTGTCCAAAGACATATGGCTCTGTGAATGAAAGCGTGGCACCACCAGTATTTTTGGAGGGTTTTTAGCTATTTTGTTCAGTTTTTTTCTTCTCTTCTTTATTTGAGGGTTGCCTTCTCTTTAGTCGAGGAGAAGTATATAGGGAGAAGTTTAGATAGATAGATAGATAGATAGATAGATAGATAGATAGATAGATAGATGAATAAGGACTTAGATAGATAGATAGATAGATAGATAGATAGATAGATAGATAGATAGATAGATAGATAGATAATGGACTTAGATAGATAGATAATGGACTTAGATAGATAATGGACTTAGATAGATAGATAGATAGATAGATAGATAGATAGATAAGGATTTTAATGGAAAACGCAAATGCCTTATTTTAAAATTGAATTCTTTCTTTTTTGTTGTATAGTTAGGTCTTGAAGACTGTCACAGTGCGTTTAGTAAAATAAAGAAAGGTAAATTTTATTTTACTAAACACATTGTGACAGCCTTCAAGAACTAACCATACACCTAATATGCGCAATGATTCAAGCAAATTACAAAACCTTTTTTTTTATTTGTTTATATACATTATTTCTATATTTTATTTTATTTTCATCGGGATCCACTACACTATCTCTGCTTTATCTAACACTAGCACTAAGTACCCGGCGTATCACGAGATGAGAAGAGTAAGAATTTCCATTTTTATACAACGCACATCTACAGACATTAAATAAGGAAGATAACTCTTGTATTTTGAAAGAGTTATTCTTCATGTAAAAGTTACTTTGTTGAACTTATATTTAACAAATATATATGTATATATATATATATTTGGAAATAAGAAATTAAAACAAAGATTAAGCTGAGAAGCCACGCGCAATTTCTTTTACTTTGCTGTGTAGAATAATAAATTTGCAAGGGGTGTGTAAGTTTTGAAACAAATTGGATGAAAAATGCAGAAGTGTATGTTAATAGAAATCAGTGAGGATACACACACGGATACACACACGCACATACACACACACTGACACATATCTTCAGTTTAATTTATATAGATCGCCTTAAAATACTTTTTCAAAGAAAGGCCTTATGACTTTAATAACCCACATCAACATAATGCTATACTCCTCAACTTAGGGAAAATAACCGATTTTTGTTGTTACTCTCATTAGGGTTATATTATAAATTTAGACGCTGAATAAGCATGAAAATTAAGGCTTGTTAAAATTACCTGATTCTAAAACAAAATGAACAAAAAAAAGTGTTAATTAAATTGAGCATTTTTCAAAAATTAAATGTTAAAAGCTTTAGTTTCAAGAATTTAAATTGTGCTAAAATATTCACTACTTATCAATGCGACAAGCATTAACAAGGATTGGTCCACTTCGAGACACCACATGAGTAAAAGAAAATTATTTATTCCATCTGAATTTAAAATATATGACAACTACTTAAAAAAATGTGTAAGAGGTTTAATAGTCACAAATCAACGTAACATTAAACTTTAAGCCTGAAGTACGAATCGCCCAAAAACAGGAATTTAAGAAAAGATTATATATATATATATATATATATATATATATATATATATATCACGGGTACTATTTTTTATATTAGTGCATGAAAAAACAAACAAAAAAGCAAAAGAGAAAGAAAGAAAGAAAGAAAGAAAGAAAGAAAGAAAGAAAGAAAGAAAGAAAGAAACCAAAAGTGTAAAGGTCGGAAGCAATTTTAAGTGATATTACTTTATTGCTGGCTGAAATGACTAAACAGTTTATAAAAAGTAGAAACATTCTTGTGCTGTGATCTTATGAAATGCGTTTATTTGAACTTTTAGTATTCGGTGCAAGTTGTCTTTACGGTCTTTTTTTTTTAATTTTTATTAGCCCGAAGCTTATAAGCATAACAAGGCTCAAATTCATCCAAAAATTAAGTAGATTTTAAGCAGAAAATGAACCTGACATTTTTTAAGGAAGCTAATGTTACCACCTCTCTGAACCTAAGAAAAAAATAACTCATTTTTTAAAAACTCTCATTCGAGTTATATTTAAAGTATAATATAAGGCTTAGACTAGAGAATTTTCTAAGGATGTCCAGGTTCAGCCAAAATTACCTGATTCTAATAACAAGAGCAGTCAAAGATCGCAAACATCCAACAAGGCAATACTGACATCATCTTATCAAGAGGTGGTTATTAAAATGAGAATAATTGCAATTAACTTAACCGCTGTTTTTTTTTTTTGTTTTTTTTTTGCTTTTGGATAATAAATATCAAAGAGTTGTGAGTTCAGTACCAGGCTATAGCAGTGGTAACTCATGACAACCAGAAGAGGTCCTACGCAAGGAATGGAGGGGATCATATACCCCAGTGATTGTAATAAAGTAATTCAGTTCGAAATTCCTAAAACCTGAAGAAGGCCGGGGCGTACAAATGGCCAACAAAGATGACAACAATAGTCCGAATAATGTAAATACTAAATCAAATTTATATTCTAATATTTTCGTGTAAAAAATAATGCGTTCAGAAAATGTAGTGACGTAAATCACTAAGGGGAGGTAATTCAGTATTTGGCATGTGAAACATACGAAACTTATTAGTGAAAAAAAAAAAAAAAAAACTCGGAAACTTTATCCCGAACTGGATCGAGCCCCAAATCTAATCAGTTCATGCCAGTCATGAAAGCAGTCATCCCTGAAAGTTTAGACGAATCCATCCAGCGGGTCTTGAGGTATCTCCACCACAGACAAACAATTAAACAAACAAACAAACAAATACCATTCCACAAACTTAATAAAAAAAAAGTTTTATTAATATAATACAATATAGTATTTACATTGTTCGGACTATTGTCCTCATCTTTGTTGCCATTTGTACGACGTTTCGGCCGTTGTACGCTCCGGCCGTCTTCGGGTGTTGGGGATTTTGAACCGAAACCTTTATTACAATTACTGGGGTATATGATCCTCATTCCTTGCGTAAAGCTTCCATTGGAAGTCATGAGTTATTACTCTCTAACCTTATTCACCACTGCTGTAGACTGATATTGAACTCACAATTTTAAGAGTCAAGTCAGGAACTAACCAACGTGTATATCCACTGAACAAGAACAACGGAATTTTTGAGACTTATAAACCTAATGTCCAGCATCCATTTTTACCAGAGTTCATATTGCAATTTTTGATGTTAATGGTTTTCTCTAGTATTTTTTACCAGAGCTCATATTACAGTTTTGACACTAATGATTTTCTCTGGCACTCCGTATTACTGATTCCCATATTGTGTTCATCTCTATGCTTGGCCGGCTTAGGAGATTTTTGAAGCCAACCATATGTGCTGATTCCTTACGTTTACGTAATTTCCAGTGGCGTTCTTTATCTATTATTTCAACTTCATTCCATAGGGGGCGGTGATCCCCTTTCTCCCTCCATATGTGGTCAGCTACGCCTGATTTTTCTATCTTCCCTCCTGTACAACGACCGAAACGTCGGACAAATGGCAACAAAGATGAGGACAATATTCCGATTTATGTAAATACTGTAAATACTACCTCATCTCAGAAATATATATAAATAATACAATATAATATAATCAGAATATCTATGTTATTATTCAGAGGAAAGATCAAAGTATTTTTGATTATCTTTATTCATTTTTTTAATCCTTTCTAACACTTTCGAAATTTTGGGTAAAAATCTTGTTTTTCTTGCGTCAACTGAGGTGGGTGCAAAGATTAGTTAACGATTCAGTCAGTCAGTTAAGTGCCATACGTGAAACACGCTTGGGCGATCATGTCTCGAAAGAGACATGACTGACTGGGCAGAAGATTATCCCGCAGTAGGTTGCCATTGCTTTCTGTGGTAGACTGATTGCCAGCCAAGGCTATAGAACCCAATCTGTCCTGTTAGTTAAACCCATAACTGGAAGGAAGAGACGGCGTAAGTGAATGCAATGAATTCAACTGGAATTCCCCCCCTCCATCCCACAGAATGCAACTTGCGCCCCCCCCCAAACATACTGAACTCACAATAAATGGTACTTTAAACAAAATAATAAAATATTCTCGGAACGCAGATATTCAGTGATCAAAAAAAAACCAAAAAAAAACAAAAAAAAAAAACGGAAGAAATCGCGGAATTGGCGTTTCAAGCTATACATTGCGAACGTTTTCCCAACTTTTAGCTACTTTATGTATGAAACAGATACCTATAATCTATTTCTATTTCTCTCTCAAGTTCATTTTTTTTTTTTTTAATTACAAATGATTTGCGGCCTCTTCGGAGCCCGGAAGGTTTCTATCAAAGATTATATATATATATATCTATATAAGAGAGGAATGCGAGACGGGTTGATAGATGTCTATTTCAACATACAGATATGATAATAATTTTCCAGTTAATCCTAATAATTATTTTGTTATTATTATTTTTATTTTCATTAGAATAGTTTTACGAAGCCAAGGAGCCTTGCGGCTTCACTGAGACTTGCGGCTTCCCAGGGCCTTGCAGCCCCTTAGGAACTTGCGCAATTGCAGTGTCTGCTGGGGACCTAAGCATTGTAGAAAGAACATTAATTCTAAAAGGAAACACGAAACTATTGGGAATTTACATTCACACTTTAAAAAAAATGGCTAAAAAAAATCAAATTGATTGTTAAAGGGAGAAAACTCTTTCCGGCTTGCTAGTAAATTTCGCACAAGATAACTAAAATTTTTGGAATTCATTGACTGAATTACATGATTATATAAACCACCAATACTTGCAAGAATTATTACAGGAATTGTTATTTTAAAAGAAAGCTATGAACAAAGAAAATACAAATGGTATCATTTTGTTTGTGTAGTTACCTCTAATTCGCTGAATAAAAAACAATAAAAAAAACAGCAAAGAATAAAGGTAATAAAAACGAACTTTTTCCATCAAAAATTATTATTAAAAGGAAAGCTTAAAGTATTTTTTAAAATTATTCTTTAAAATTTTTTAATACTTTCTAAAGTATTTTTTTGTCAAAAATCTCTTTTTGATTTTTGTCAGCTGGTAACCAAATCGTTACCATAGTTTACAATGAATTACGTAACTCGTTTTTTTTTCGGTGAAAAATACATTAAATTGGAAATTCTTGCAAAAATCAAATAATCGTCGGATTTTAATGAAACTTTCAGAACTTATTTACAAATGGATGGAATTAATTTAAAATTTTTTTCTTTTTTTTAATCCTGGTAAAAATATATATTTTTTTTATATGTTACTTCCTTCTTCACGTAAATTCATGAAATTTCAAGGAATTAAATTTTGTTGCGAAAATTTATTTAATTAGTTGGGGAATGTCAGTTAAGTGTCATACGTGATACACGCTTTGGGCGATCATGTCTCGATTATTCCGCAGTAGGTTGCCATTACTTTCTGTAGTAGACTGGTTGTCAGCCAAGGCTATAGAACCCAATCTGTCCTATTAATTTAACCCTTCTACTGCTACTATAACGGTGGTGTGGGTCGGGTCGTAACAATACCATTGGCTAAACATGTGAGCAACAATGTGGTTTTGGAGAAAATGGAAACAAAAAGGAAACTTATACTTAACATCAGGAAGAGATAGTTGAAATTCCTGGGGCATGTAATGATGGAGGAGGGCTTGGAAAAATTGACACCCCCAAGGCAGATTGAGAAAAAAATGACAGAGGAAAACAGCATGTAAAATACTTGATGAGCTTGAGCGAATGGATGACAGAACAGGGTTGGGAAGGAATAACAAACAGACAAAACTTATTAAGAGCTACAAGGGACAGGACGATGTAGAGGGCAATGATCGCCTACGTCCTGAAGAAACACGGTATATAAAAGAATAAGAAAACGAAATTGCTCTCTTTTAATAATCTGAGATAAACCTTTTTAGCTCTCATCAGTATGGCTGATGCTAACCTCCAAAAGAGTGACTCATTGCGCCTTCTCAGGCTAACATTAAAAAAAACATTCGATTTTTCCTTTTTTTTTTTTAACTGTAAGTTTTGAAACATGTTTTAAAAACAATAGTGCGTGAATGTATATAATTTTATTTGTTTTCAGACTTTGAAATCTTTATAAAAGTATATCATTACGTGTAAAGTTCATATTTAGTTCGTCTGATGTCATCGAAATTATAAATTGAACGCTGGTTTCATTTTTGTGATACTTGGCAACAGATGAGAGAAAAGATTAGTAACGATAAAAAAATGTCCCCTGGAGATTAACACGTTTTAGCACGAACTGGAGTTACGTTAATTCTGTTGGTAAAAATTTGATAAAGAGGAAAACAAAAACGATACTAGCAGTATAGCCCGGTGTTGCTCGGGTGTAATGAAAGCTTTAAAACTAATCCATAGTCCTGGAGCTCAGACTCTTTGGACGTTGGCACAAAATACTAAAAAGCAATAGTTGTTTCCAGTTAAAGCGAAACCGTAGATTAAATGAAAAATGAATGGATGTAAGTCAACTTTTGATTTCCTGGTATCGATATCAAATAAGTTTTTTTCGTTGTAAACTGAATTTTGAAGGCTAAATAAGTCCTCTGAGTAAATGGTATCATGGCTGAGACTAAGAACTACAATTATACCTACTTAGAGCCAAACCCGAAGCAAAAACTAAAATAAAAGGGCTGAAAAAATACAGACATACAGGCAGACAAACAGACACACACATAAACATCTTGCCTTTTATACAGATCTATTATCAATTTTCTGCACTATTGTAAGAACTACAACCTTGAAACTTCTGAATATCGTTTCTTATGTCTTTGTCTATTGAGTGTATCAAATTTGATTAAAATCGGACCTCTCCTTCTATAACCTGATTTTTTCGATTATCGATTTTCGATATTTATCGGGTGTACCTCGACACAAAACCTAGCTAAGAACACTCGCAGACGCTTATAGTACAACTGTGCCAATTTTCAAGAAAATCGGTTAAGCCGTTTCGGAGTCTATAGGTAACGGACACACACGCACACAGACACATACACACACACACACATACAACGTTCCATTTATAAATAAGTTTAGATATACATAAAAAAAGTTCATAGCTTATGTTGCAAAAGCAACAAATTTTTATTATTAAACGGAGCTTCCATTCTTGTCATTGCACTTAACAAGGGCCGGTGCGTACTACTCACGAACCCCCCTCCCCGGCGAAGTGAAGAGGGAGACTCAAATCTGATTAGGAACCCTGGGCAGTTCATTATCAACATTTGACCCTCGCTACCTTATCAACATTTGCTTTTTCTGTCTAGATTTTATTATATACATTATAAATTAAACTAAGCAAAACCGACTATTAAAGGATGAAAAATCTCGGTTTTTTTGGGTGGGGGGTTGCATCATGTTGAGGTTGTGGTGATACCGACCAAGCAAAAGCGAGAGACCGGATGTTTGCACTCTCACGACCAAAAAGCAAATGCCCAAAACTCGTCGGTGCGCATCCGGCTTCGCGCAGTGTTCCGGTTGAAAACTAAAAAAATAATTAAATATTAAATTCCAATTCGCGAACCTGCGCGAATTTTATTTATCGGCCAATGGGAAGCCTAGAATCAAATACAAGTGTGAATTCCCAAATGATCTGCTGCGATCCCAAAAAGTCGAAATAAAAAGCCGATACAGAAAGCATCGCCAAACAGACCGACGCAGAGACCCAGACAGACTCGAGAGAGACGAGAGTAATTAGTAACTCCCTTGACCAAGTAAAGCGGCTTACTATGCTCGCCTCCCTTACCTAGCTTTTCCTTCTTCGCTGTCTCAAAACTACTTACTGACCTAAGGAGCGGATACATCAAAGACATTCCTTACTTACAGCGCTCCCTCATTCCTAAGTATTAATTCTCTTTTCAGCATTTTATTGCCATGAACATTTTAACGTCCGTGGGACCCATATTTAAAGGGTCACTTGAATTGTAAAAACCTTAATTGATATGTGTATATATAAAATGTTATTTTTCAACTCAATTTGCTTTTCTTGATTTATAATCTTTTTATGACTTATATTGGGCTATCTACAACGAGGCCAAATTCCGTGAATCTGCAACAACATACTACTACTCTTCTAAAGAACCCCCCACCCACCATAAGGTCTTTATTTTGGCGACGTGGTGCAGTGGATATCGGCTCAGAACAGAAATCAGAGAGCATAGTTCGAATTCCAGTTGACTTTGTTGCATTCCCTTACACGCAAATACCCTTGAAAAAGGTATTAATACGTCACTTCTCCCTCCAGCTATGGGTTAAATAGCAGGACAGATTGGATTCGATAGTCTTGGTTGGCAATCAGTCCGCTGCAGAAAGTAAAGGCAACCTACTGCGGGATAATCTTCTGTCCAGTCAGTTATGTCTCTTTCGAGACACGATCACCCAAGCGTGTATCACGTATGGTACTTAACTGGATATTTTTGTCCAATTCCTTGAATTTATTTTGTAAAACTAAGTATTGAAAAAAAAAAAAACTCCATATAAAATTCTTATCCAAAAAGTTGAATGTGTTAAAATTATTCAAGTTTTTAAAAGATAAATCTCAAGTTGACGTTAAATATTACTGCAAAACATTATTGATTTAAGATGTAATGATCTATTATGACATGTCTCTAATTTGTATTTAGATACATTGTATTTATTTTCAATGCTTCTAGTTGAATCGTTCATATATATTACATATGATGTATTATTTTACATAATTAGGTTAGAATAAAATGTGTATTTTATATGGATAATACCTTATAAAAAATGAGATGTAGTAGTGTGAAGACGCCGTTTCCCGTTGGGAGTGGGGCGTATCATAGATTCGATGGGGCCCCACAAGACTCTTGCACCAGACTTGCACTTAATCAAGTACTTTCCTAACATTACGTAACATGTATACAAATTTTACAGTGAAAATTTTAGATCTGAAAATCCAAATTAATATTGAATTGTGCTTGATTTCTTTAAAATCCCCATTTAGTCGAGGTAGTTCGTCAGGGTCAGATAAGCTTATCTGATCCTAATGAATGACAATATCATGAAACTTTTAGTCAGCCACATATAAGTATTCTGAACGCTTTATTAACTAATAGTAATCATTACTCTTGTCATTTACTGAGGACTGTTATTACCCAAATTCTATTCACCGTTGGGTTAAATTGCATAACTTTACGTATATCCAGGGCTTTCTCACTCCTATTGGAGGAACCACGCCTTGATTGACTGTGTCGTCATGAGTGGAACCGTACTCACCAGGCTTGCCTAATTTCGACTTTATGAGGCTATTTAACTCATAGTTGAGGGTGGATGGGCGTTGACTCTGGGGAGTTCATCTGCCTCTTAACAACTTTTTGTTTGTTGTGCTGCTGGGGTCCCACTCACCCTCCTCAGGGTCTGGAGGGAAAGTCGCCGACAAGTTTAGAATTCAGAGATTTCCTTGATCCTTTTCCCTAGATTACTTTAAGCCACATTTCCCAAATTGTATGGCTCTCTCTGGAATCTGAAAAGTGGTGGGGGTGGGGGAAGTTATACTTTTCTCAAATATTTCTGCAAGTAATTAAATGTAACGAATTCAGCTGGAATTCGAACTCGGCTCTCCGATTTCTCAATCTCAGCCGCTATACATTAAAGCCACATTTCCCAAATTGTATGGCTCTCTCTGGAATCTGAAAAGTGGGGGGGAGAGAGAGGGAGTTATACCTTTCTCAAAGATTTCTGCAAGTAATTAAATGTAACGAATTCAGCTTGAATTCGAACTCGGCTCTCCGATTTCTCAATCTCAGCCGCTATACATTACTCCACCATAGGTATTATCTCGAAAATGTTGCACGGTGGGCAACTGACGAATCTGCATGAGCATAACATCTTAACAGATTTCTTATTTTATATTTTTTTTTAATATTTTAACAAATGCCTCCCCGAGCTTTGTCCATGTGTGGATGTTTGTAGGTTTATTTAAATTTGTTCGTTCTTTCCTTTCCTCGTTTAATATATGAATAATTTTCTAAATCTAATAAATTGTTAAACTTAGAAATTTTTAAAAAATTTGCAATAATAATAAAGTGAATCTAACAGTCAATTAATAATACTGATCTTAATTTAATCAAATATTAATACTATTGCCCCCAAAGATTATTTTTGCGTCTGCTCACATATTCTCCAAATTAGAAGTTACTTTATTCTGATTGGTCCACACTGTCTATGAAACAATGCCTCTCTGATTAAAGGGGTTTTGCTTGTTTTAATCTTTTAATACCCTTCAACTTGAAATAAACCTTATCACTTGATAAGACAAGAATCGTCGCAACAAAATAGCTACTTTTGTAGTGATATTATAACATATTCAGGTTATAATCTCTGATAATATATATATATATATATATATATATATATATATATATATATATATATATTCTTAGTTTGTTTATTTACCCGTTATTGTATTCCTGTGTTTGTTCTTAAATTTTGTTTGTTGTTTTCTATTCAGTTTTTCTTTTCGTAACCTGGTAATATTTCTGTATGTTAGAAAATTAAATATCTATCTATCTATCTTAGAGATTTCATATCTCTCTCTCTCTCTCTCTCTCTCTCTCTATATATATATATATATATATATATATATATATATATATAAGAATATTAAAAAGTTTTGAATTTAAAAATGTATTTTTGGACAGTAATTGTTTATTTTTATTATTGTATTTTATATTTCAGACCGCCCTCGGTCCTTCATCAGAAACAAGTTATTTTTAAATTAACTTTTAATATTCTTTCCTATACATATTAAGACAGTATACGGTGACCATCACTATGTTATATATACGAGTTACTCTCCAGCCATGAACTGAGTTCTTTCGGTGGCTGGCGTGTGTATCCACCGCTTATATATAACACGCTAAAATTTCCATTCTCTCATTCCATGCGCCCTTGGCTGAGGGAGTAGGGCCTCCGACTGACACCAAATTAGTCGAGTTTCGATCCTGGCTGAAAGCAAGTGGATATCTAGTCTCTCTGATGAGCTGCGAAACAGGCTTGTATGTGGATGACATATATATATATATATATATATATCAGATTAAATACAATTCAGATATTGTGTCTGTTTATTTTTAATAAAATCCGTTCATACTCACGGATGATCTTTCGCGTATTATAACTGAAAGATGTCAGAAATGAGCTGTAACGTTGATAGATGTTATTATTATTATTATTATTATTATTATTATTATTTATTTCGCGATGTTCCAAAGTACTTTCAATCTCCTTCCGCGATCATCTTCAGGGGTGTGAGTTGTTGTAATAAAAAATAAATGCAAAACTGTGTTGCCAAAAATTTCTGAAAATTTTCTTCTTGCTTCAAATATAATAAAGCAAGAAGAAAATTTTTTCTTCTAAGCATAAATTACACCTATCTTTAAGAATATTACACCTATCTTTAAGAATATTACACCTATCTTTAAGAATATTACACCTATCTTTAAGAATATTACACCTATCTGTAAGAATATTACACCTATCTTTAAGAATATTACACCTATCTTTAAGAATATTACACCTATCTTTAAGAATATTACACCTATCTTTAAGAATATTAGAAGTACTTGCGAAACCTATAATCTTCCATACTATCCGTGGACTTATGCCTTTCTCCTTCAATTCCGAAAATTATATATATTTCTTAATAATATCATCCCAATCAAGGCAATAGGTGGCTAGAGCTTAATGAGTGTTAGAGAATATAAGAAAAAACACTGTTAAGGTGAGAGAGCAATAAAAGAATAGGAATGAAAAAGACAGAAGATAATGATTGATATTGTATTTAATTTTTGAAGATGACAGAGAAGCAAGAGCCGGAAGAGAGTTCCACAAGCGAGAGGTGTGAAAGAAAGGAAATGTTAGCTCCGAACTTATATAAGGACTTTTGTCATTGTCTAGGTGTGCGGAACCCGTCCCCAAAGTTTCTACAAATATCTTTGATACACCTTGTATACATACACACATACATATACACATGTGTGTAATTAATAGATATTTTTATCTGACATTATTTCCTATGATAACATCTTTATTTTAGTGATTTTAAATAGTGAAATGAATCTCTATCAAACTAAACTGTGAATATCTTAAAAACCATTTGATTAATATTTGTCTATATTTCTTAGATGAGGTAGTATTTACAATTTCTTGTTTTGTTCCGCTTCCCAAAATCTAACCAAACAGATTCTGGGATGAAGAACTTCATGGTTTGTTCTACGATTTACACACCCGCCTATGCGTACTTGTGTACATGTGTGTGTAGTTAGGTGCTGACGTCTGCGCGCGCTTTTATAAAATGTACGAGGAACTTACCCAAAAGATTCGAGAATCGGAAACATGGACAAGCAAGCCAGATAGAAAAGACTCAGGGAAGCTACGTTTGGGCGGTGGGAAATTCACTGAAGCCGAAATGCCAGATCAGGACCACTAACACTGCAGATTCTTCTTTGGATTTTATCAAGAATCTCTAAATATATAGCAGGATCACCAGACTAGCAATATTCAAAGCAAAGACGAATGGTAGACATATAAATATGTAAGATCGATTCTGGCGTGAAAATTGTATACCACAGCATAGTGAACCAACTTTCTTAGCTGCAGACTTAACGATTTATTCAATATACTCTTTCCACATCATGTCAGCTGAAAACGTTAGTATGAGAAGGTGCAATGAGTCACTCTCTTGGTGGTTAACATCAGCCATACTGATGAAAGCTAAAAAGGTTTCTCTCAGATTATTAAAAGAGAGCAGTTTCGTGGTTGGGGCGTTAAAATTAACAAGCCCCATTTAACAAAAAAATGTAGGTAATTTTTAGATCAGTTGCGAATCTGATCTTATCAAACTAATCAGATTTACTCTTAAGAAAGGAGTAAATAGTTGTGTCATCTGTCTGTCTGTCTGTCTGTCTGTCTCTCCCTCTCTCTCTCTCTCTCTCTATATATATATATATATATACATGATAAAATGTAATTTTACAGTATGCTATATTGTGGTTTAAAGTGCTCAATATCAGTGATAGAGAGTATGCAAATATAAAAGTGGACACTCAGTGGCGACAGTCTGTTTCATGCTTAATTCAGTCGTCAGGCAATGTCGTGATGATTGCCTTTAGCATGAAACAGCTGTTGCTTCTTTTGCGTGTTGACTTCAGAGTTCACACACACACACACACACACACACACACACACACACACATATATATATATATATATATATATATATATATATATATATATATAGTTCGATGGATCAAAAATATCTTGAAATAGTAAAGAGGAAATTTATTCAATAAAATCGTTATGGGCTTCAACCACGGCGTCCAAACGATTTCGGAATCTCCTGAAACTCATCTGGACGGTCTCCTTGTTTAAGTCGGTGAATGCTGCTATAATCTTTGCCTTCAAATCATCTTTGGTGTTACGAAGAGTTTTGTTGGTCTCTCACACAACTGTGCCTCACACATAATCAAAGTAGTTCCAGTCTTGGGAGTTAGGTGGCCAGGTATAAGGGGTGATGCAGTTGCAGAAATTGCCTGACAGCCATCACTGGTTTCTTCTGCTTGTGTGGTATGATGCATAGTCATGTTGCCAGACATGGGGTCTTTCTCGAACCAGGACAGATTTATCTTCTGTACTGTAAGTTTTTCGTGGTTGAGCGGTCCAGACACGTCAGATCAATCGTCGGATTCCTCTGAAGGACGCAGGTTCGAATCCTGCTAGTGGATGCATATTTTTCCTAAGATTTCTTGATTATTCAGGCCAGTAGATGTAAATAAATGTACTGTTTAATTATAGAAAAAACAGAGCATCTATTAATATACGAGTATCCATCAGAAAAATGTTTAAACAAATAAATTAAGAATAATAGTTTTTTAATCATGTCATTCCTGAGGGAAAAAAATTACTCCCAGTTCTGCAAGTATAAAAGATTGTTTGGTCTTACATCTAGTGGCTGTGAAAGATAACGTGTTAATTTTGTCTTTTAGTTTGTTGATTAAATCCATAAATCGATACTTTGTCTACCTCAAAGTATTCACCAGGTAATGTCAGTGACGTTCCAAAAACGATGTTTGCTGTTGTGCAGTGTAGATCTTCTTTTTAAAGTAATTCGTATTGGTAAGAGATTAATAGGTTGGTTATCTACCCAGTTGCAAGGATCAATCTTTGTTGCTAGTGTAGGTTTTTTTTTTAATCTCTCTGTAGAATCTTTCCACAATTCCGTTGGCGCAAGGAGGGTATGCAGTAGTTCGGATATATTTGACTCTGAGTAAGCTGACAAATTTCTTGAAAAAATGAATGTGTGTTCCTCTGTCAGTAGTAATCACAGATCATACTTCAAATATACTGGTCTAGTTGTCCAGTATAACTTTTGCGAAAGTCTCTGCGTGGGTATTAGGGATAGGAAAAATCAAGAGGCCATTGACTAAATCGATCAACTATGGTAAGCATATATATATATGGCTCTGAATAATATCAATATATGAGTCTTATCAATACGGTTGTTTTTTTGTTTTTTTATGTGGAAATACCGATAGGATACGACAAAATACCAAAATACAGCTGTCTCACAATCTTCAAGCGGTTCAAAGAACAAAGACATACATCAGAAACTGGGAGTCCACATGAAACTTTAAGTTGCAGAAAGGCAGCAATATTTAAGTATGTTTTTTTAAATATATCTCTACATATATATAGTGATGATCCACGTATACTGTCTTAATATGTATAGGAAAGAATATTAATAAAAAGTTTTGAATTTAAAAATGTACTTTTTTTGGACAGTTTCAATAGCTAAAAATTTTTTTCAGATATTCCAAGAAATTTTTATCTAAACCAAACAGACTTTCTCTACGGACGTGCCGCATGTTGTGAACAAACACACCACGTGATGTAAACACAAAAAAAATATTCGGACGCTATCGTGAAATGCGTTTCTAATTCAAATTTAAAAATCACTCGTTTCTGATGAAGGACCGAGGGCGGTCTGAAATATAAAATACAATAATAAAAATAAACAAATACTGTCCAAGAAAAGTACATTTTTAAATTCAAAACTTTTTATTAATATTCTTTATATATATATATATATATATATATATATATATATATATATATTATTATTATTATTATTATGGACTCTCCCGTCGATTTCGACGTATGAGCGTCTAACTCAGTTGGGCTACCACACAAAGAATTGTTTAAAGTGGTGAAGGCTTGTGTAGCACCATCCTCACTTTTTGGAACTGCTGATAACAAACAATCGCAGATCGCATGAACAACATACTTCAGTTATTTAACCCATAACTGGAGGGAAGGGACGGATTAATACCTTTCCCAAGGGTACCAGTGCGTAAGTGAATGCAAAGTGTTCAACTGGAATTGGAACTCGGCTCACCGATTTCCCCCTCCGAGTCGACATCCATTGCACCACAACGCACATCCGTCAATATATATATATATATATATATATATATATATATATATTAGTTCACGGAAAATAAAACATACACTTTCATCACAAGTGTAATGGTCCGTAGCAATTTCAAGTGATATTATAGTACTGCTAGCTAAAGTGGCAAAACAATTTATGGAGGTATGTGAAAACATTCTTTTGCTGTAATCTTATGGAATGCGTTTATTTGTATATAAATAGGAGAATATTTAAACTAATCAGAGCTAAGTGAGAGCCACAGCGACCTACATTAATAAACAGTAAAGCACATTCGATGCTAGTCAATCTAGGTAATGTTCGGTGCCAATTATTTTATACTAGTAACTAATAAGAAATATTTTTATAATACGAAATATCTCTTAGCATGGACAACGGAATAAGAACAGTCTACTCGCGTGAATTGAATAACGGGTTCAGCCTGAAATTCCTCTAAGTCTAACACCTTCTTTTCGGTTATTTACTAGAAGGCCGGTGAGTAACAGGTCGGTACAAAAGTTTTTGCCGATTTAAAATTTCATCTTGAAAATTAAAAACTGTGTGCTTTTGAAAATCTTTATTTATGACAATAACGACCTTTGCTCTCTATAACTTAATTCCATCTGTCAACGAGTTGATAAATGCCTCGCTTGTAAAATTCTTTAGGTTTTCATGTGAAATATGAATCTAACTCATGTTCAATCTCCTCTTGTGATGTTAACCTAAGGCCGTCTAAATGGTTTTGTAATCCTCGAAATAAGTGGTAATCCGAGGGAGCTAGGCCAGGAGAATATGCAGGATGGGGCAAGATGTCACTTCTCATCATCTGTGACAAGCCTATTTAAAAATGGTGTCTGAAGGTGTCGTGAAAGCAAAGATTCGCAACAGGAAACCCGTTGTCGCAGGTTCTCTGGAGATAGTTCGTGCGGGACCCTCATTTTCCGAATACTGAAATCTTCCCCATTCTTTTCAGTTGTCATGACGCAGTTGCATGGGAGACATTAAATTATTGTGCAAGTTCTCTTGAGGTTACCGTAGAGCTTTGAGTAACAGCAGCATTCAAGACATCTGAATCAAGGTTTTTGGGGTGATCACCTCTAGCCTCATCTTCAGCTGAAATTTCCTTTCCGAAAACGGGGAAACCACCACCTACAACTTCTTTCACTGCACCAATTCCATAAGCATCCTGAATAGATCGTGCTGCTGCATTTGCATTGAAACCTCTGTGAAACTCATAAAGTAGAGCATGCCTAATGTGTTCTTTAGATGGAAAGAACATGAGTGAGAATATTGTAAAAAAAATATGAATGATGCTTTAATAATCTGAAAGAAAAAGTTATAAATTAATCATGGTGATATGTTTAAGTAATAGCAATATGCATAAAATAAATTACAATGATTTAAAATGCCACTTTTACAAATCGGCAAAAACTTTTGCACCGACCTGATACTACACCTTAGTCTGATTGTGGGCTCCGGACAGTACTTTGTGACTCTCATTATCTTATCAACATTATTTTTTTCTACCTGCATTTATATACGTGAAAATTAAACTAATTACGATAGAAATTATGAAAATTTTTCGCGGATTTTGATGCTATTCAGGTATTTTTGTTTTTGGGGGGGTGTCCAAATTTGTGAATATTAAATGTTAAATCTTGAAAACACCCCCCTCGCACACACGCTATAGAAAATTGACTATTTTTTTATCCGAAATGTTGACTGTATTAAAATTCTTAAACTTTTTAACATGAAAAAAATCTCAAGCTGATGTTAAAAATTACCAGAAAAACCTTAATCGATTATCTACATGTATTTACATGTAGGTACTTCCACTCATTTTCAATACCTAAGTTTTAAAGTGAATTTGAAGTCTGTAGAGGTAGTGACGCGGTAACACACGTGTTATTTTTAACGAAACAAGATAAGGAATTTATTTACAAATTTACTCATTTGAAGTTTTAGTAGCTTGTTTCAAAACAAGTAATTAAACATTAAACGTTCGTAGTTTCGATGAATTTTCAAGAAGAGAAAATATTCATATTAAATCATCGGACATGAAGTAATATTCCAAAATGTTTAAATCAAATTTAGAGAGATCATTTCTCACATAAAGGTTATACGGTTGTATTCAACATGAATAAACATATATTTTAAGGTTAGGAGTTGAATAGAGTTCTTTGAAATTCCCCTGCTTTCATTAGAGGTTGATAATGTATCAGCGTGTAATTTGACATCAGCGTTATTTAGACGTGTGGGGATCTCCCCCCCCTCTCTCTCTCTTCTCCTTGATTCAACTTTCTTTGCTTATTTCTATCAAAAAGCGATTTGACATTGGCTCGTTACTTTTTCTCAGTTTATGAGCCGCTCCCTTTTCATTGGTCAAAGTAAATTTTCACGTAGGCTCGTTAAACTTTGGTTCTTTTTTTTAGCCCGGAGTCAATCCCGTTTTCTCTTGGTCAAAATATATTTTCGTACAGGCTCGCGAATTTGAAAACACTGAAGAAAAGAGGATTAGTTTTTATTTCGTATTCACCACAAATTTTAATAAATGAAAAGGCTTTCTTGAAACTTTAATTTTAGTTTTAATTGAAAGCTAAATGAATAAATTTACTGCTTCCAATAAACAAAATAATCTGGTGTATTTCAAATAGAAATTATATCGATTGGAATCTCAACGTTTTGAAACTTTTCAGTTTATTGGCCATTTTTCACATATTAACAGCATTGGAAACAAAACTTAATTCTCAGTTTTAAAAATCTTGTAAAAATGAATTATGCGTCCGTGACACGTTATTTTAGGAAAATTAGTCAGTTTCAAGTTAAATTAATCTGATTTGAAACAATTATTACGTACAAGTGTTTCTTAATAACGGAGAGCTTGTTTTTCTGACGTGTTGATTTGTTGCTGACAGCCAGACATGTTAGCAAGCTAAGCATGGTTGACCAACATTTACAGAAATTTATGAAACCTAAATGAATGTTTCGTTTTTGATTTTTTACTACCTTTTTTTTTTTTTTTTTTTTAATCATATCACCCCAAGCAAGGCGGTAACGCCACTGATGTGCAGGGGGCTACATAAGAGTGAGATTAGAAAAGAGAAAACCGGAAACCACATCCTAAACAGGAAACAAGGGATGAGCCTCTTCACCTGTTCAATAGATGTGGGTGGAGTGTGAACCGGGCGATAGTTTAGTCTATCTACTCCAATTGAGAAAAAAAAAGACAGTGAGAAGATTAGAAAAGAGAAAAACCGGAAACCACATCCTAAACAGGAAACAAGGGATGAGCCTCTTCACCTGTTCAATAGATGTGGGTGGAGTGTGAACCGGGCGATAGTTTAGTCTATCTACTCCAATTGAGAAAAAAAAAGACAGTGAGAAGATTAGAAAAGAGAAAAACCGGAAACCACATCCTAAACAGGAAACAAGGGATGAGCCTCTTCACCTGTTCAATAAGAGTAGAGTTCGTGTTCTATGAGAAAGTTAAGGGTATTGAGATTTGTAGAAAATGTTCATAGTAGTAATTGTTGAAAGAGTATATGCGTACGTACGTATGTATGTATTAGCGTTTGTTTGATAGGAATGTCTTTGGAAGGAGAAGAAGTAGAATGAATCAGCACGCGAGAAGGAAAGAAAAAGAGGACGAATGTCCGGGTCACTTGAAGCTTCTCCTATTACATTTTATCTTGTCGTCTATGCTGCTTCCATGTGTGTCTGTGTCTTGACGCTGATCGGAGCCTTTTATAATCCTTTTGAATTTAGCACTGGGTCGCTAAATCTTCAAGTCTTGCAAGTCTCTCCCATTGGTCAAAAATCAGTTTGACACATACTTGCGAAATCTGTTATTTTACGCACATGGTCAATCCTTTTTTTCTATTTGGGAAAAACCAGGATTTCACACGCCATTGGGAATTTTTGTAAAAGTGAAAAAAAGGTTGATTTTAATTCTTAATTTCTTATCCCACTGCAGACTAACAAATGAATAAGAAGTTTATTCTAATCGCTGATTGTGGTACAGTAGATATCGACTCGGGACAAGAAATCGGGGACCCGAGCTCGAATTCCAGTTGAACTCATTGCACTCACTCACGCGCAAATACCCTTGGGAAAGGTATCAATCCGTCTCCTCCCTCCAGCCATGGATCAAATAACAGGACAGATTGGGCTCCACAGTCATGACTGGCAACCAGTCCACCGCAGAAAGCAACGGCAACCCACCGCGGGACAATCCTCTGCCCATTAATTCTTTAAAAAATTAACATATTTTCAGCAGTTACATAATATTTTATTGAAGTTTAGTTTACCTTTATAGTCTTGCTTTTGGAGATGCTTTCTGAAAAAATAAAATTTAAATAAAGCTAATAAAATGAAAGCTTTTTCAATTTTTGCATTCATTTTTTTAAAATCAGAGGTACTGTGGTGAGTACAAAATAAGAATAACTTTTTCTTCACTGTTTGCAAATTTGTGAGCTATTGCGAAAATCTATGATTTGGCCAATAGAAAAAAGATCAAGGTAAATTTCGCGAGCAAGTGTAGAAATATTTAATAACCATTTAAAAGGGAGAAATTAGCAGAAAACAAGAAATTGATCTTTCAGCGATCAGTGTCATGTTTCATCCCACTCAAAAATGAGTTTGCGTTGGGAGCTGACCATGTGATCTGAGTTGGCTATACTTGTTTCCCGGCCGAAGCGAGCAAGAGGACGAGGAAGCACCAGGCAATTCATGCTGAACCCAATGTAGCAAGAAAATAATCAGGCCGTCCTCGGTGACCTACATTCCCGCCCTCTCGCTTTCTCTCTCGTACTGTTTTCTTTATCTCTCCTCCTTCCTCTTCACCTACCCACCGTACCCAAAAAAGAAAGAGAGGGACAAAAAATTACTACTACTTTGTTGATACACTCAGCGAAAACATAGTCTTATCTTTTCATACAAATTTTAAATTTCGCTAAACAAACGAACTTTTAATTCTTTAAACTTCTCACTGCACTTTCTCTTAGAACATTTAAAACCTACAATTTCATGTCATGTGAAATAGAATGTTATTAAATTGGCCTTGTGCCAAACATGACCAAACTTCCCAGAATTTACTCCAGATGATCATAAAAAGGTTGGAAGAATAAAAGTGTTTCGTTTGTATAAATAAATAAAAATTTATTTATCGAAGAGTATAACATCAAATTGTGTGCATGAAATTATTAACTGTGAAATGTTTTAAGAGAAAGTGTAGTGAAAAGTGTAAAGAATTAAGCGAATTGTGGTTTGTACAGAAAAAGGTTAAGTTCATGCTTTGGATGTGATATATCAACAGGGTAGTAGCAATGTCTTGTTCCTCTCTTTATGTTGTGAACGGGGAGTAGGTGAAGAGGAAGGAAAGGAAAGATAAAGAAAATAGCACAAGAGAGAAAAGGTGAGCTGGTGCGAATTTAGGTGGATGAGGGCGGCCTGATTATTTTCTTGCTACATTGTGTCCTTTCTGTTTTCTGCTCCCTTGTCTCTCTGACTGATCGGAAGTGAAATATGTAGCCAACTCGGATCATGTGGTCAGCTCAAAACTCAAACTTATTTTTGAACTGGAAGAAACACAATACGGGTCATTGAAAGTTGAATTTGTTGTTTTCTGCAAATCGCTCTCTTTTCATTGGTTAATTAATATTTTCACACTGGCTCGTGAATTTGCAAACTGAAGAAAAGTAAGTTATTTTTATTTTGTACTCACTATGCTGTTCGATAAATATTTTTTTGTTTATTTATATAAACGAAACAGTTTATATTATTTCAACCTTCTGATCTGGAGCAAATTGTAGGGAATTCAGTTGTGTTTGATTCAAAGTCAATTTAATAAACATAATCGACGTCTCCATAGTACCAACATTCACAGTTAGTTTTTTAAAAAAATGAAGAAACTAGGAATTAAAAAAATAAAAAATACTTTACATTTTTAGGGATGATTTGCAAAGCCTGTTGAATACTGAAACATGCACACAAAAATTGTACACAACCAAAAAAAATAATCAGCCCCCTACCCCGGCGATCTACATTCGCACACTCTCACTTTCTCACTCATGTTCTTTTCTTTATATTTTCTTCTTCCTCTTCACTTACTTGCCGTATACAAAAAAAAGAAAGAGAAGCACAAGACATTACTACTACTTTGTTTAAACACGCGACCGTTTATATGTCAACCACACTTAAAAAAGAACATTTCTATATAAACAAAAATTTAAAAAGTAGTTTAAAAATCTTGATGATTTGTCTTCTTTTCCATTTTCGATTAGTAAACACAGTTTTCATAACATAACCTAAAACAGGCAGTGATTGAGGAAATTTCAAAAGATTTTTGAAAGTTTACAAATTATTATAATTACAAAAAAAAAAAATGCAAACAATTCTTGTAAAAATACATTATTCATCAGAAGTTTTTTCTTCAGACTATGATAACTGCAAAAGCAATTAAATGCTTACCCAAATAAAAAATTGCGTAGTTTTTATTTAATTTTTTAATTTTATTATACAAAGCAGATTTTCACAAAAGTGGCTGCTGTTTGAAAAAAAAAAAAAAAAAAAAAGAAAGTAAAAAAAAAAGAAGTAATTTACATTCTTTGAGGAGTCCTGCATTTAACTAACATAACAATTCAAAATTTGCGGATAGTAGTCAATTTATAATTGGAGGGGGTTAACAAATGTAAAAATAAATAAATAAATGAATAAATAAAATAACAAAGATTTTATGAAAATAAAAATTTCATTCATTTGTGAATAATTCCTGAAAATTTCATTAAAATCCGACAATTCTTTGATATTTTTCAAAAGTTAAAAAACGAATGTTTCACCGGAAAAAAATACCTAAAGTAAAAATACCTATAGTAATCTTTAGTACACTACTGACAAAAAATAAAATAAAATAAAAATTAATCAAAATTTTGTAAGTGTTAAAAAGTTTAAAAGATGTTAAAAATAAGTAAAAATACTTTGGTCTTTTCTCTTAATAATAAATATTTTGATTATAAAACTTTGTTTTTGGTCTTTTTTTACATCATGCTATGCTGTTTTTTTTTTTTTTTTTCGAATTAGGAGAATGTATTCAGTAGGTATACAAAGATAGAAAGGGGCGTAAAACAAGAATGTGTTTTCTCACCGGATCTAGTCAACTTATACAACAAAAGTTACAAAAGAACAAAACAATTCTGAGAAAAAAAAAAAACTTGGCAGGATTCGTCACTGGTGGCCACAATCTCAACAATGTAAAATACGCAGATGACAAAGTGCTGATTGCAGACATGGAGAGAAAAATACAGGACCTTCTACAGAAGATAGCAAGAGAAAGCGAGAAGAAAGGACTAAGTGTAGAGGACGAATGGTCCTCTCTATTTTAGTTTTACGGATGTCGACTCGGTGTAACTGGGGTCATGAAATAAAACAGGCAATAAGAAAGACGAGTAGGCGAAAGTAACAAGAAAAACAATATATTAACAAAGGTTACATAGGGTTGACAGCATGCATAAAATTAAGGAAAGAAAAGTTCTTTCCCTGGTGAGAAATAAAAATTTGCGCCCCTAATTGCTACCCGCAATTAGTGCGCGTGTGTTTGTGTGAGTTAGGGAAACATGTCTGCTCTTGTCCGGGACAAAATCCTAACTAACGTACCACGTGACGTTCCCCGCTTTTATTGGCATTCATTTACGCGGGAAACTAAGTTATCACGTGAACGCTGAATGACCATGTGTGTGTGTGTGTGCGTGGGTGTCAATGTATCAAACCCCATACTAAGCATAAACATCAAGAAAACTGAATGTATGGTCATCAGCAAAAAGAAGACCCCAAAATGCCAACTACAGTTCAGAGAAACTAAAATAAAACAAGAAAGTAAAGAAATTCAAATACCTAGGAATCATGCTGACAGAGGATGGAAAGTGCGATGTTGAGATCCAAAGTTGCATTGGTAAAGTCAAGGAAGCATTTGAAAAGCTAACCAGAGTAGTGAAAGACAGGAAAATCTCATTGGAAACTGAGAAGAGAGTGCTGGATTGTTATGTGATATGTCCTTCTGTAGGGCAGTGAAAGTGTTGGACGATCTTCTCAAGGATGAAGGAGAAGCTTGAGGCAGCGGAAATGTGGTTTTACAGAAGGATGCTGAGGATACCATGGAGTGAGCACATGACTAATGACGAGGTGTTAGAGGGGATGGAAACGTGGAGAATATTCATACTTAATATAAGGAAGAGATAGATGAGGTTTCTGAGACATGTAATGAGGAAGAAGGGCCTGGAGAATTTAAGACGCACAGGACGGATAGAAGGAAAGAGAAACGGGGGAAAGCAGCACGAGACCTACTTGATGGGTCTGAGCAAATGGATGACGGAGCGGGATTTGGAAAAGATACCAAGAGAAAATATATTGAGAGCGACAATTTGGCTAGTAAATTTTAATGCTTCTAAAACGAAGCTACTGTCAATTAACCATCATCGACAATCTCACCTACCTCCCATTAGCATGGACCAGGCTTGCCTCCCAGAGAGTAAAACACTACGCCTCCTTGCTCTCACACTTTCAGCGGACCTCAAATGGAATGACTATATCGAATCCATTGCTAAATCCGCTGCTATGAAAGTCGGTTCTCTGTGTAGGGCCCGGAAGTTTTTTTTGTCTAAATCTATCCTGCACATTTACAAATCTACCATCCGCCCGTGCATTGAATACTGCTGCCATATCTGGTCGGGTGCCCCTGCTGTTCTCCTCGGGCTTCTCGATAAGGTTCAGAGGAGGGTCTGTAATGTGATAGATACCGACTTGGCAGACCGCCTGCAGTCTCTCTCCCACCGGCGAGACGTGGCTTCCCTGTGTCTCTTCTATAAATACTTTCACGGCTTCTGCTCCGATGAACTTAGATCACTGGTGCCCCCCTAAATACGAATTTGCACGAGATACTAGATTAGCAACTAGATCCCACCCTTTTACAGTGAAACCGATAAAATGCAACCGCAACTTCTACTCCAACAGTTTCTTTTCTCGCACTTCCCGACTGTGGAATTCTCTTCCAAACGATTGCTTCCCCGACGGCTACAATCTCCAGGAGTTTAAATGTAAGGTCAATACACACCTCCTAACACACTAACCTGCTCCCATTCTATCAAGCACTCTTCCCATCTGCCCGACCCTCATCCTCGCTATCCTTACTCATCTGTCACCTTTCTCCTGACATTCCCTATGTCTATCCACTCCTTCTCTTTACTTTCCCCTATGTAGCCCCATGCGCAATAGTGGCAGTGGAATGCCTTGCTTGGGGTGAGATGATTAAAAAAAAAACAAAAAAAAAAAAAACAAGAGACAGAGCCAAGTGAGAGTCCCTGGTCGCCTACGCCCTGAAGGAACACGGCACATGAAGAAGATTTATTTTCAGTTTTTTTAATTGAATTGTTCTTTTACATTGTTGTACATAATTGGGTTTATTTTAATTTCACATGAATAGTACCTTAATTGAAATTTAGAATAGTGGAGAGCCCGAATCAAAGATTCCGAAGTGGGTAGGGGATCATACATCACAGTGGTTAGGTGAGGGGTGTCTGTGAAATTTCATATGTCACTTGTATTATTTTCAAGTACAATTGTATTTGTTCATTTCTTTTTAATATAATATTTTTTTTTAATCATATCACCCCAAGCAAGGCGGTAACACCACTGATGTGCAGGGGACTACATAAGAGTGAAAAGATTGGAAGAGAGAAAGCCGGAAACCACATCCTAAACAGGGAACAAGGGATGAGCCTCTTCGCCCGTTCAATAGACGTGGGTGGAGTATGAACCGGGCGATGGACAATTATGTTCGTATAATGTTAAAAATTTCCATTTAACAGCAAAAAAAAAAGTAAAATTAAAAAACATTTAAAATTTGATTTGAATTAGAGAATATATGAGTAGAAATAGCTTACATACAAATCTACATTTTTTAAAACTATATAAGTTTTTAAACGTAGTTATGAGTTTTTCTTTATGTTATTATAAAGTTTTTAAAGTATGCAACATTTGAAGTAAAAATAAGAGCCTCTCGCGAGACGGATTCGAACCATCGACCTAAGGATAGCTTTTATGGATATTCAACTACAGTCCTCCGCTCTGCCAACTGAGCTATCGCGAGTTAGGCACATCAACGGCTGCTAATTTACAATCATATAAACATTTTACCTAACTTGATTAAATAGATTTTATTAACTAAAAACTGTTTATTATTTTTAACAAAACAGATTTAATATTTATGTTAAAGTATGAATTATTTTCTTTTATCCATATTTGGCGCTTACTTTTATTCGCTGAATAATGCATGTACAATAACAGGCTATCTATATAACCGATATATACCACCCACGTGCCTAGATTTTTAGCAGGTCTAAACCGTTTTAAAATTCTTTGTTGTATGAATGTTGATATGATACAACTTAAATTCTAATTTTCTTTAATTTATCCATTTTTTTGTTGGTACATTTTTAAATATCTTATCTGCCGTCAGTTTTCATAAAAAAAGAGTAAAAAAGAAAGACTATTTGTGAATGTGGGGGGAAAAATAAAATTTTTGCCAATTATTGATCATTTCAAACATACTGTCGTCTCTTGTGATTGCTACTCGGATTTTTTTTTGTTTGTTTACGCGGTTTATGTGAACTTTTTACAGTTAATAATGTCGAGTTGGAACCAATGAGTGGGTATCTTGGTCTTAAAAACTCTTAAAAAGTAATGGTATCACTCTAGTTGTCTGCCCTTATTAAAGAATTATTTCCCCTTTCATAGAAAAGTTTAAAAATCATCTTTGTTTACACCTCGTGTATCAGTTTGAGGTGAATAAACCCGAATCGCCTGAAGGTATTTTTTTTTTTAGTCTTACCATTCTCCACAGTTTTCTCAACTCAAAATTATTCGAAATGGACAAAGTATTAAAATCGAAAAAATTCAATCTGGACCCAATTCACCAAATGCCTGTTAAAGAGTGTACTCCAGCCGAATTCATTGCATTCACTTACGCGCAAATACCCTTGAGAAATGTATAATCCGTCTCTTCCTTCCAGTTATGGGTTAAATAGCAGGACAGATTGGGTTCTATAGCCTTGGTCGGCAACCAGTCTACCGCAGAAAGCAATGGCAACCTACTGCGGGATAATGTTCTGCCCAGTCAGTCATGTCTCTTTCGAGACATGATCGCCCAAGCGTGTATCACGTATGGCACTTAACTGACAGACTGACTTGGAAAGTTCGGCAATTACTTGGACGCTATTCAAACGCTTGGTTTTAACGCTGAATAAATTCTTCAATGTTTTCTTGAGTAACATACACCCGACAGTTTAAAAAGCTGGGCGGACCTGAAGCAGACTACCACCACGTTTAATTTCGTTGTTTTTCATTTTTTTTTTTACTTTCTTCAGCGCAGTCCTATCGATTGTTAATTAAACATTCCGATTATTAAAAAAAATTTGAAAAATTACAATAGTTAAACAAATTTGTATGGGGGAGGTCAGTTTCTCGTACAACGTTAAAGTAAATCGATCCTCCATTTTCAATCCACTCGCGTTGGGGTCGCTGTGTTTATGTTAATTTCGTTGTTTATCATTTTTTAAAATTATTTTCAGGGCAGTTCTATCGATTGTTGCTTAAACTTTCCGATTATCCAAAAACGTTTTGGGAAATTACAATATAAAAACAAATTTGGGTGGGGGGTCAGTTTCTCATACAACGTTAAAGTAAATCGATCCTCCAATTTCAATTTACTATAAGGTTGTACGAGAAACTGCCCCACCCCCAAAAAATTTGTTTAAATATTGAAAATTTTTGCAAATTTTTGTTGTCATTCGTAAAGTTTAAGGTGTAAAAAAAAGATAATATTGCACTGAAAAAAGTCCAAAAATTTGATAATGAACAAAAATTTGTGGTGGTATTGTCGTACCGGCGACTGGTTTCAAAATGGAGGCTCGATTTACTATATAACGTTGTATGAGAAACTGATCCTCCCTAGAAAATATTTAAATATTGAAATTTTTCAATTTTTTTTTTTTTTTTTTTTTTTTTTTTTTTTTTTGTCAGTCGTAAAGCTAAGGGGGTAATCGATAGAACTGCACTGAAAAAAGTAAAAAATAATGAAAAACAACGAAATTAAAGGTGGTGGTAGTCTGCTTCAGGTCTGCTGAAAGCTGTAATAAAGAAAACCATATGCAAACTCTAGTAAACATTTATGTTCAGCCAAACTTTTTTTAACGCTTCATTGGCGGACCTGAAGGAGACTACCACCACCTTTAAATTTGTTGTTTTTCATTTTTTTTTTTTACTTTTTTCAGTGGAATCTTATCGATGAAACCCTAAACTTTACGATTGACAAAAAAATTTGTAAAAATTTCAACATTTAAACAATTTTAGTGGGGGTCTCAGTTTTTCATACAACCTTATAGTAAAATCGATCCTGTGCAGTTAATTTTATTGTTTGCGCATATTCAACTACTGAATCCTTTGAAAAAATTTTTGAATAACGCCATTTTTGGAGTTTCCGAGGAAGATGTCATCGTAAGAACTAAAGAAAATTTGAAAAAGACAAAAACAAGAGCAACAAAAACTCGTCCCCCCAAAAAAACAAAACAAAGCGACCCCAACGTGAGTGGTTCCAAAATGAAGGATCGATTTACTATAACGTATGAGAAAGTGATCCCCCTAAAATTGATTAAATATTGAAATTTTTTCAAATAAATTTTTTTTGATAATCTGAAACTTTATGTAACAACCGATAAGACTGCATTGAAAAAAAGTAAAAAAAATGAAAAGCAAGAAATTTAAAGGTGGTGGCAGTCTTCTTCATGTCCGTTGCATCATCTTCTTACAAGTTGTCGCCAGAAACTTGATGAATCAATTCATCAATTCCTACAGGCACTGGGCGTGTTGTCTAAAGACTGCAACTACAAACCAGTAACCACAAAAAACGTACAAAGGAAGAAGCCATTCATGATGCAGTCATCAACGGTCTGGACTCTAACCTTATTCAACAGAGACTATTGGAAAATAGAATGTTGGGCTTAATGCTTAGTCAGGCTCGGTCCCTAGACCTTACATAAAAAAATTCTGTTGCATTTATTCAACCGAATCCATTCACACTGACCATGGCTGCAGCTGCCAGAAGCCACGTTTAGAAAATCACAATGCTGGTTTTTCTGGAAACTGACAACATCTACAAAGCAAATTGCATGGAAAGTGATCTGCCATAAAGTGTTCCAAAACTGGACCTTTTACAAAACTGTCATACAAACAAATCCAGTCCTCAGTTAGCTGCAATTTTCGGTACAGTCCACTCGATGTTGATCAATAACAGCCCAACACTTCCAAGTACCTATTCGACTGCTACTGAATCTGGATTCAAACTATCCATTCATTTATTCCCGAAGGGACACAAATTGAAATCCATAATTGACAGAAGCTTCATATAACACAAAAAGCTTAAATTAAAACGAGTTCAGGATTAATTTGCATGTCTGCAGGGGCATGGACCAGTGATATTGCAGGGTATTGTATTGTGGACCTCAACCTTCTTGGACATGAGTATGTTGGGATAGGAAATTAAGAATTAAAATCGACCTTCTTTCCTTTTACAAAAATTCACAATGAAGTGTGAAATCCTGGTTTTTCCCAAATAGAAAAAGGATTGACCATGTGCTTAAAGAAAAAGGCAAAACTGGATTTCACAAGTAGGTGTTAAACTGGTTTGCTGACCAATGGTAGCAACTTCCAAGACCAAAAGGGACTTTGATCAAATGTGAAAATCTAAAATTAGTATAGAAGGACCCAGTCAGCGCCAGCCAGATGGGAGCAGTGAGAGACACTGCAAAAATGTAACGAGAGAAGCTTCAAGCCAACTTGGACATTGTTCTCTTTCTTTTTCGTGTGCTGATTCCTTTAACTTCTTCTTCCATCCAAAGACATTCCTACCAAACAAACACATACATACGTAGGTATGCATATACTCTTTCAACTATTACTACTAACATTTTCTACAAATCTTGATACCCATAACTTTATCATTGAACGTGAACTCTACCCTTAACTTCTTAATGTTTCTATTGCACATTAACTTCTCTTGTTACTCTTTCATTTTAATAAATCCCTATTTTAAAATGAAAAATGTATATTTTATTCTTACATTGTTCCACATATTCCAACCGGCCGACAACCAACCAGATGATGAAAACCTTCTGATGATAATTCTGCAGGAAACTTGTAAGCTGTAAGGAGTTCGGTTATGTATGACACAAGGCCAAATTAAATAACATTTAACCATCTCCCTATGGCTACAAGTACACAAATGTTCATCTAAATGTAATCAATGATTTGTGTACTTATAAAATCTTTGGAACTGATTTTCAAGTGCAGCACTAAAGTGTTGACATCAAATATGGAGGCAGCAAAATAGCATTAATCTTCTTCACCCTTTTCAACTATTAATATCAATCTAGTTTTTTAATTTATTTGTAAATTGCAAGCCCATTGCAACCAAACTGAAGATTTTCTAGACTAGACCAACATTTCATTGATGCAGAGACACAATGTCTACTGAAAAAAGGAATCATTAAACGAAGTCCATCATCAACATCATCATCATTGTTTAACATCTGTTTCCATGCTAGCATAGGTTAGACAGGGTTTTCTTGATGGCTCCATAAATGAACAGACATGAAACATTGGAGTGGGTTTTACAGCTGGATGCCCTTACTGACACCAACCAATATAGAAGCCTGGAAAATTAGTGTTTTTATTAAGACACCATTTCTAGGAAGATTACCTGCCAAGGTTAGAGAGTCCAGTCTACCTTATTCTACACAGAGATTTCTTTTCTTTAGACACAAATTGCTATAGAAGACTAAAAACTCTGACACAGCCTAACTTTTTCCTTTTCTCTTAAATGACCTCAGCTTGGGGCGTAACTATTTGCTCATAGCTGAAACCGTAACAGGTGCTACCACCCAGGTCAGGGTAAACCTGGAAACAACAGCAATTAAGAGGTGGTTTCATGCTCCTCACAACCTCCCGTGCAGAAACCTTGCTGCTGGATGCAATTTATTGTTATACCCATGGAGGGTCCAACCATTAGTCATGAAAGAGAATGGAAACCATAAAAAGAGAATGATCATTGACTATTCCTAAATGGTCAATAAATATACACTGCTAGATGTAAACTCAATGCCCAACATTGAGAGCGCTGTCAACCAACAAGCCCAGTACAAGTACAATAAACTTAAAACATACACTACCGGCCAAAATTATTAGACCATCCAAGTGTTTTAAAAAAAATGATATATTTCATACTATTTTTTAGTATTTATTGCCAACTGAATAATTGTAAATGAAAATAGAATGGTTCTTTTGTTGTTATTACTTTGCAAAATTTTACAAGGCAAATAGCGACAATTTACCCATCGCACTCTGTAGATTTGCTATATATACATATATATATATATATTCACATTCACACACACAACCGGCCATAATTATTAGACCACCCCAGTGTTTTAAAAAAACGATGTATTTCATACTATTTTTTAGTATTTATTGCCAACTGAATAATTGTAAATGAAAATAGAATGGTTCTTTTGT
The DNA here is from genome assembly GCA_037127315.1 of Ascarosepion bandense. NCBI lineage: Eukaryota > Metazoa > Mollusca > Cephalopoda > Sepiida > Sepiidae > Ascarosepion > Ascarosepion bandense. The sequence continues at coordinate 808,224 of JBBBDQ010000511.1, forward strand.
TAATACTGCACAATAACATGTGCATCAAATGAATTTATAAATATTCAATATTTACCTATATTGCAGTTTCATCAATGAAAGAATGAAGAAAATTTAGGGTGATTCGGTGGAGTTCCTCTTTGCTTCCTTGCCTTGTAAAATTTTTGCAAAGTAATAATAACAACTACAGCCCTCTGCTCTGCCAACTGAGCTATCGCGAGTTAGGCACGGGTGTGCATTGTGGTGCAGTGGATATCGGCTTGGAACGAGAAATCGGGGTGCCGAATTCGAATTCCAGCTGAATTCCTTGCATTCACTTACGTGCAAATACCCTTGGGAAAGGTATTAATCCATCTCTTCCATCCAGTTATGAGTTAAATAACAGGACAGATTGGGTTCTATAGCCTTGGCTGGCAACCAGCCTACCGCAGAAAGCAATGGCAACCTATTGCGGGATAACGTCCTGCCCAGTCAGTCATGTCTCTTTGGAGACATGATTGCCCAAGCGTGTTTCACGTATGGCACTTAACTGACTGAATAATAACAAAAAAAAACATTCTATTTTCATTTGGCAATAAATACTAAAAATAGTATGAAATACATCATTTCTTTTAAAAAATGGGGTGACCTAATAATTATGGTTGGGTAGTGTACATACCATCAAATCCTGCTGCATAACAATGACAAGCCATATACAGCTTTCTAATCTGGAGGTTAACTCTACAAATTTACCAGGCTGTCGTTTGATGTGATCAACAGAACTGCTTGTTTTCAAAGAAAGATGGATGAATTCGTCAGGAAACATGATTTACAAGACACTTATGCCTATGATGACAATCTGCTAATCTGTGGTATCACATTGGAAAAAACACGATGTCAAACTTCAGCATTTGCAAAAGGCTGCCAAACAAGACAACTGGATATACGATGAAGAGGAATGCAAATACTCTGCCCAGACAATTGATCACTTGGGATATCGCATATCCAAAGAGATTTTCAAGCCTGACCCAGAACGTCTGCATGCAGATTCCAAATGAATCACTGAAATGTTTGCGTGTTATGCAAGGTGGATCCAAAAACTTTCTGACAAAATGAAAAAGTTAAAATCAACCCAAACCTTTCCGTTATCAAAAGAGGCTTTGTTAGCCTTGCAGACACTGAAAACTAACTTAACAGACTTCAGTCAGTGATAATCTGATATTTGCTGTAGAAATTGTTGCATCACACAACTCTATCATCAGTAATCAGGGCAATTCACCAGTTAACCTTTTATTCAAGATCACTGCAAGACAGTTAAACTATGCACTGGTAGAAAAAGAAGCTCTTGCTATAGTTAATGCTGTCAAGAAATGGAGGCATTTTCCTAATTAGTAGACACTTCATTCTAAACACTGATAAAAAATCTGTGCGATTTATGTTTGATGTACAAAATCATGGCAAAATAAAAAAGGAAAAGATTCTACATTAGAGAATCAATCTTGTCTTTTTGAGTTTTGACATTCAGTACCGTGAAGGATAGGAGAATGTGGCACACTCTCACCCAAATCAGTTGTGCTTCCCTCCCGGACAACAAACTGTTAAGATTGCATGAATCCCTGTGTCATCCAGGTGTAACCAGAATGATATACTTTAGTCAAAGTAAAAACTGAAGAAATCTGTATGATGGTAGCCAACTGCCAAACATACAACTTAAACTAAATTTCCACAAACCATCTAATCAACACCTAACCAAAGCTACCCAATCTTATGATTGTCTGAGCATCTGTTACTTTCCTCATCTTGCTAATCATTATAGATAAATTTTCCAGGTTCATTTTTGTCAACCCATGCTCAAACATGGAAGCTAAAACTGTAAATAACTGTGTCCAATCTGTCTATCCTTCTCTCTATATTTGGTATGTCTGCTTCCATTCAAAGTGACAAAAGATCCTCATTTCTTTCAGACAAAACAAAATTATTCCAACACAATTATGGAGTTGTCACTAGTAGAACCACTCTCTATAATCCAGGATGTAATAGCCAAGTAGAAAGGTACAATTGTGTCATTTAGCAGTCAATTCTTCTGGCATTAAAATGAAGAATCTTCCATAGTCACATTGGGAAAAAGTTTTGTCTGAAACTTTGCAAGATAATTGTTCATTTTTGTGCACAGCAACTAACTGCACAACATATGAATGGCTATTCAAGTTCAACAGACAATAAACCAATGAGATCCCCTTACCCACATGGCTAAGTCACCCAGATAAAATGAAACAATATCTATAAAATAACAAGTATGAAGCACTGGTTGATAAGGTAGAAATCCTAGAAGCAAACCCACAGTATACCCACAAGGAAATTAGATGATAGTGAGGTGACAGTCTCGCTTAAACATTTAGCCTCAAAAGTTGCTTTGAAGTAAAAAATTACTATATTCTGCATGATGACAGTCAACTGCCAAACATGCAACATAATTAAACCAAATTTCCACAAGCCATCTAATCTACACTTAAACAAAGCTACTCAACCTTTTTGATCATATCATCTGAATGTCAATTTTAAGGGTCTACTACCTTCCTCGTGTGCGTTGTGGTACAGTGGATATCGGCTCGGAACGAGAAACCAGAGAGCCGAGTTCGAATTCCAGTTGAATCCATTGTATTCACTTATGCGCAAATACCCTTGGGAAAGGTAATCTATCTCCTTCCTTCCAGTTATGGGTTAAATAGCAGGACAGATTGGGTTCTATAGCCTTGGTCGGTAACTAATCTACCGCAGAAAGCAATGGCAACCTACTGCGGGATAATCTTCTGCCCAGTCAGTCATGTATCTTTCGAGACATGATCGCCCAAGCGTGTATCACGTATGGCACTTAACTAACTGACTGACCTTCCTCATCTCTCAACAAGTATCTGTTAACCATCATAGATGAATTTTCCAGGTTCATTTTTGCCTAACTATGCCCAAACATGGAAAGCTAAAGCTTAGATCTGTCTAATCTATTTTACATATTTGGCATGCCTTTGGGCACTGATTCAGTTAGAAAATCTAAAAGGTTGGTTAAGATGAAAATTAAAAAAATCTAATCTTAAAAATCCTTATATTTAGTATTAATTGCTTCACATTATTTGTCAATTAATGCAGAATGAACTGATTTAAGCCAGAATTAATGGTTATAAAATAAGTGAAAGGACTTAATGTTCAAATGTTGTGCCAGTAAATAAAGAAATGTGATTTGTTCTTTGTACAAAACAATGATTTCAAACATGGGGAAAAAAAAATCCTTGTATGTAATTGTAATGTATATTTGGTGTAAAAAATTGTACAATTACATTCTGTACTTACTGTAAGAAAAAAAAATGTCCATTCTGAATTGTTCAAAGGTTCATTAAAAATTTCTTGCATAAGAAAGGGCTGGTTTATGACATGTTACAAAAATTTGTATTTTATAAGTTTTTCATATATTATATACAAATTTTATTGTAACCAATTAATGTATAGTAATAGATCATATGCAATATAAGTGAATGGATTTCGTAAAAAAAAACCCCAAAAAGCCAGAATTCAGAATGACATTAAAATCTGTGAAAGTTTTTTCATCCTTTAATATTTGTACTTAATTTGTAATGTATATAAATATAGGTAAAAAAAAGTAAATGTTGATAAGATAAGGGTTACAAAGCAATCCTCAGCCAGGACACACAATTAGGCTTGCCCCCCACTCCAGTCTTATGAATTGGCCCTGGTCACAAATCTCTAACTGGTCTACTGCTGTTTCTATGGAAAGTGTTCAGATGAACTACAATCCTTTATTCCACAAGTTCTAACTTCATAGGTAAGACCTGCCATGCCACATACATTGTAGCAAACCACCCTTTATCCTATTTTTGAAATGTAACTTCTTTCGAGGAACTGTGGCCTTGTGGAACTGACTCCCAAGATGATACTTAACCTGATCAACTTTAGAGTCAACAAATTTTCTACACCATAGATTACATAAACTGTGCCTCTTACTCTGTAACTCTCTACCCTGAGTAGCTCTTAGGCCTTGTACAATGTAAAAAAAAATCACTCAATCCTTCAATAATGAATTAGAGCACTCTAGCTCTTGGCGTATGATATATCACACGCTAAAAGTCTGCCTCCTTCTACCAAGCACCCAAAGCTCAGAGGTAGAATCGCCGACTGATGTTAATTTGGTTGGGTTTCAATCCTGGGTAAAAGCAATCGAATGTCTAACCATACTGATTAGCTGTGATACAGTGAAACAAATCTGTCTGCGGATGACTATTTACGCTCTAACACCCTGATTGAGCACTCTGGAAGAATGGTAGACTTTGAAAAACAGTAGCTACACTAGCATCTACGCATCACTCATTCAGTAATGAATTAGAGCACTCTAGCTATTGGCGTATGATATATCACACGCTTAAAGTCTGCCTCCTTCTTCCAAGTGCTCATAAGCTCAGAGGTAGAATTGCCAACTGATGCCAATTTGGTTGGGTTTCAATCCTGGGTAAAAGCAATCAGATGTCTAACTGTACTGATGAGCTGTGATACAGCAAAACAGATCTGTCTGTGGATAATTATTTATTTATTTATTTATCTGTAAATTCAGATAAAACTTAACAGGGAAATAGCCATTTTCAACATGTCATTTTAAGATATGTATTCTTCGACCCCATATAAACAAAGAATGAGGAAAAATTCTAAGCCCAGAGGTTTGCTCTAGTAAAGGAAGGGATTGGGAGATATTGGTTTTTGTAGGTTTAAGCTAGCGGAATTTTAGTAGTAATTTCTTCTTTGGTAGTGGGTGGGGGTATGTGGCTTGACCTTTGAGTTAGTGTTATATAGCAAGAAACAGACAAACATGTATATATAAAAATATATGACTTATATTTTTATTGATGACGATGGACCGTGTCGCCTAGGAACAAAGAGTGAGAGAGCGCTCTTCCAAGGTTGACAGGGGTGACGATGGGAGTGTACTTCTCTGCTTAGCTCGTCTAGCTTCTTCTTCGACTTCTCGAGACTCTTCTGTCGAGGCTGACTGACTTCTTCTTCTTCGACTTCGCTTCTTGTCTACTTCTGGAGACCGTCAAGACTGACTGGGTTCGACTTCTCTTCTACTGTCGACTTCTGGAGACTCGTCTGTGACTTCTTGTTTCGAGGCCTTTATATATCTTCCAAGTTTTGCCTCGATTCGCGACGCCTACTCGACGCCTACGTAATTTCTCAGAGTCACTTCCGCATCTGTCGGAAATAGGGTCAAACAAACATCCGTTCCTTTCAATGACCGGAAACACCCACGCTTCATCGCCTTCTTCGGTCGGGCCAGATTATTATATTACATTAGTAGTGGTAGGTGGTGAGGAAGTAACTGCTTAGCCAATTTTTTTTCTTTAGTCATCTGCAGACAGCCCTGTTTTGCTGTATCACAGCTCATTATTACGGTTAGACATCTGATTGCTTCCAGCTGGGATTATGTTTTACTGCAGTAAAACTAGTAATTATCAATATTAATTGAAATAATTTTTTCCTTGGAAGGGAATGGGAGAATTTCCACAGTTTACTCTCGCCTCCTACAAAAATCTGGTGTAGGCGTCAAAGCTAACCTCACAGCCAAGATTGAAAAAACCTCCAATCCATATTGGACTGGGGTAAGAAATGGCTGGTAAATTTTAATGCTTCTAAAACGAAGCTACTCTCAATTAACCATCATTGACAATCTCACCTACCTTCCCATTAGCATGGACCAGGCTTGCCTCCCAGAGAGTAAAACACTACGCCTCCTTGCTCTCACACTTTCAGCGGACCTCAAATGGAATGACTATATCGAATCCATTGCTAAATCCGCTGCTATGAAAGTCAGTTCTCTGTGTAGGGCCCGGAAGTTTTTTCCGTCTAAATCTATCCTGCACATTTATAAATCTACCATCCGCCCGTGCATTGAATACTGCTGCCATATCTGGTCGGGTGCCCCTGCTGTTCTCCTCGGGCTTCTTGATAAGGTTCAGAGGAGGGTCTGTAATGTGATAGATACTGACTTGGCAGACCCCCTGCAGTCTCTCTCCCACCGGCGCGACGTGGCTTCCCTGTGTCTCTTCTATAAATACTTTCACGGCTTCTGCTCCGATGAACTTAGATCACTGGTGCCCCCTAGGTTCAAATTTGCACGAGATACTAGATTAGCAACTAGATCTCACCCTTTTACAGTGAAACCGATAAAATGCAACCGCAACTTCTACTCCAACAGTTTCTTTCCTCGCACTTCCAGACTGTGGAATTCTCATCCACACAATTGCTTCCCTGATGGCTACAATCTCCAGGAGTTTAAATGTAAGGTCAATAGACACCTCCTAACACACTAACCTGCTCCCATTCTATCAAACACTCTTCCCATCTGCCCAACCCTCATCCTCGGTATCCTTACTCATCTGTCACCTTCCTCCTGACATTCCCTATGTCTAACCACTCCTTCTCCTTAATAGTGGCAGTGGAATGCCTTGCTTGGTGTGAGATGATTTTAAAAAAAAAAAAAAAAAAAAAAAAAAAAAAAGAGAGAAAACATCACCTTTTCTCCTGATTGTAGAAAAAGACACACAAAAAATAAAACATGAAACTATGATGTGATTTTTGAAAGGAAGAATCATATATCGGCAAGAACTGCTCAGTCTTCGCTTTCTAGTCTTTACATGCTTGTGGCTGACTAATTATTTTTCACCTTGCAATACCTTTCTCACAAACAAAATGTCATAAGCAGGACCTTCACCAAATATATTATATGGCCCCATAAACATGTATTGCACAATTAAAACAATATAACAAAATACAATTTTTACAAAATAGGCTTTTTTCTGCACCTTATTATAAACAAGGCAAGTCAACAAATCAAAAACAAAAATTTTAATTTCTTAAAGTTATATACAACTAGCAGTATAGCCCGGCGTTGCTCGGGTGTAATGAAAGCTTTAAAACTAATCCATCGTCCTGGAGCTCACACTCTTTGGACATTGGCACGAAAGACTAAAAAGCAATAGTTGTTTCCATTTAAAGCGAAACCGCAGACTGAAAGAAAAATGAATGATGTAACTCAAATTTTGATTTCCTGGTATCGATATCAAATAAGTTTTTTTCATCGTAAACTGAATTTTGAAGGCTAAATAAGTCCTCTGAGTAAATGGTATCATGGCTGAGACTAAGAACTACAATTATACCTACTTAGAGGCAAACCCAAAGCAAAAACTAAAATAAAAGGGCTGAAAAAATACATACAGGCAGATAAACAGACACACACACAAACATCTTGCCTTTTATATATATATATTATCGATTTTCTGCACTATTGTAAGAACTGCAACCTTGAAACTTCTGAATATTGTTTCTTATGCCTTTGTCTATGAGTGTATCAAATTTGATTAAAATCAGACCACTCCTTCTATAACACGATTTTTTCGATTATTGATTTTCAATATTTATTGGGGTACCGTGACACAAAACCTAGCTAATAACACTTGCAGATGCTTATAGTACAACTGTGTAAACTTTTTAAGAAAATCAGTTCAGCCATTTCAGAGTCTATAGGTAATGGACACACACACACACACAGAGACACACACACAGAGACAAAGTTCCATTTATAAATAAGTTTAGATACAATCCTATTCAAATAATGGTAAAAAATTTTTAAGGTAATACAAAAACATTAGATCAGACTCTTTTTACCTTTTGCACTCAAGGCAATAATGCCACTAAGAAGCATGAGAGAGAATATATGAAAAAAACATTTTTTTCTCACTATTTTCTCTTTTAGAACACAGTTTTATACACGGGTTTCACTTCTTTTTTTCTTATTATTCTTTCTGTGACTTCTTCGAAATTTTCATTATCTTATGGTCAAAAATTATTACACCTTCTGGTTGAAATTTTCTTTACCTTCTAAAAATTATTCATTGCCCCCACTTATCTATCCCCGAAGAAACTCCAGGCAACAGGTTTTTAATTTTTAAATTTACATTGGTGGAAGCCACCCTTTTGATAATACAGATTATATATATTTTCAATTTAGAAAAAGAAATAGTTCACCATGACCAAATTTTTTTTTTTTTTGTTAATTCTATACTTAGAAACTTTTGTAGTGAGTACAAAACAAAACAAAAATCCCTTTCAAATAAGAACTTTCAAACTTGGATAATTTGAGGAAAAAGTTGAAAAGGAATTTGCAAGCCTATGTGAAATTTTCTTCAGACCTCTGAAAACCTTGCCTTCACAGAAACTGAGCTTTTCTTTTTTTTTTTTTTTTAAATCATTTCACCCCAAGCAAGGCATTCCACTGCCACTATTGGGGTTACATAGGGGAAGGTAAAGAGAAGGAGTGGTTAGATATAGGAAATGTCAGAAGGAAGGTGATAGATGGGTAAGGATATGGAGGATGAGGGTTGGGCAGAAGGGAAGAGTGTTTGAAAGAATGGGTTGAGTTAGTGTGTTAGGAGGTGTCTATTGACCTTACATTTAAACTCCTGGGGATTGTAGCAATCATGTGGAAGGGAATTCCACAGTAGGGAAGATTTTTTTTTTTTTTTTTAAATTTGAAAATTGCTTTTGGACCAATGAAAACCTTGTCTCTACAAAAATTAGCTGTGGAGCAAAGAAAAAGAAATTAGTGAGCCCATGCAAAATTTCTTTTGATATAAAATAAGGAGAAAAATTAAATTAAAAAGAGAAGACTGTCTGAAGTCATATGAAAGGTTTAATTTCTGTTTACTGTGTCCAGCATTAAAGTTTTCACTAGTGTCAAATTACATGCCAATTTGTATACTTTTGATCAAGCATGGGACACTTCAAAAAATTTTCCTTCAACAATAGAAGAAAGCTACGAATTTCAAACTATCTCTCTTTGTCTACTTTTGAATGCAGGCAACCATATATAACTTTGGTGAGCAATAAAATTTCTTAACTTTGTTTTAAATGTTTTGGAATATTATTTTGTGCCAGATCTTTTAATCTGTTGTATGAACATTTTCAAAGTCCATAGTTTGAACATTTTCTCTTTGTGATGATTTGTTCAAACTAGGGACTTAGAAAATTTCTGATTTATTTTCCTGAAATGAGCTGCTGATACAACTTCAAGTGTGTAAATTTGTAAATAAATTCCTTATCTTGTTTTGTTAAAATTACCTGTGTGTTAGGATGTGCATTGTGGTGCATTGGATATCGGCTTGGAAAGAGAAATCGGGGAGCCGAAGTTCGAATTCCAGCTGAATTCATTGCATTCACTTACGTGCAAATACCCTTGGGAAAGGTATTAATTCGCCTATTCCTTCCAGTTATGGGTTAAATAACAGGACAGATTGGGTTCTATAGCCTTGGTCGGCAACCAGTCTACCGCAGAAAGCAATGGCAACCTACTGCGGGATAATCTTCTGCCCAGTCAGTCATGTCTCTTTCGAGACATGATCGCCCAAGCGTGTATCACGTATGGCACTTTAACTGACTGACCTGTGTGTTTCCTTATCAATACCATCCTCCATTAATCTTCTTGGTATGTGTCGATCAAATGTTCATTTTAACCTCTGAGTCTCACATTACTATACTTTAACAGAATAGGAATAGACGGAGTTGAATATTATCTGGTTTACACTTCTTGCCGGTCTTTTGAACAGGATTAGAAGTGTATCTCTTGTTTCATGTTTAAGATTGGTTTTCTGGTTCCTTCTAAAGTATATCTAAGCTCTATACTTCTAATACTGGTCTTTTCCTATATTAATATATCTTCATCCAGTAACCGTATACCTTGAATGGCTCTTGAGCCTTGTATTTGGTGAACATTAATAAAAAAAACAAATGTATCGCATTAAATTTATCTACACTTTTTAATTATTTTATATTACTAGTAAATTTTATATATTATTATTGTGCTATTTTCATCATAATTTTATTTCTGCTGTGGTCGCACTACCTACCAAGTCTGCAGGAAGTCCTGAGGTAGGTCGTGGTGTGTTGTTATGTCTCCATTTCATGTTTTTTCATATCTCCCTAACATCTCTAGCATTACAAAGTTCTCCTTAGTGTGTGGGCTGTACTTAACAAGACAATTTTTTGTATATCTTTTAAGCTGGGGTTTCCAGGGAATCTTTCAATGTGTTTTTTGTTCCATTTTTTTATCATTCCAAGTCTACCCACTATCACTGGTATGATACTTGTCTTCAATTTCCACATTTTTTCTATTTCAATTTCCAGGTCTTTATATTTTGACAGTTTTTTGAATTCCTTGGTTACTATGTTACAATCCACTGGACAAGCCATATCAATTACTAAGCAAGTTTTTTCTTTTTGGTTTTTAACAATAATGTCCGGCCTATTTGTTTCAATTTTTCTGTCTGTGTAGATGGTGTGATCCCATAGAATGGTGACATCTCCTATTTCTGTAACCAGTGCTGGGTGAAAACCAGTGTTTGTTTATATTATTTATTTATTTATTTATTATTATTATTAATATTATTATTATTAGCAGTAATAATAATTATTATTACTACTAGTATTACTATTACTATTAATAATTATTATTTTGGGAGGAAGGCAGAAGAAAGTGATTGATTTTTTTTTTTTTTTTTAATCATATCACCCCAAGCAAGGCGGTAACACCACTGATGTGCAGGGGGCTACATAGGAGTGAAAAGATTGGAAAAGAGAAAACCGGAAACCGCATCCTAAACAGGAAACAAGGGATGAGCCTCTTCACCTGTTCAATAGACGTGGGTGGAGTGTGAACCGGGCGATAGTTTAGTCTATCTACTCCAATTGATATTGCAGGTAAATTTTGAAGATAATAGCAAGAAACCAGAAGAGAGTTTCACAGGTGAGAAAGCAAGCTATTAGAATAGAACTTGTAGTTACATCTACTTATTTCAATAGTAAAATGAAGAGACCTAGTTGTTAATCTAATAGCATGCTTAAATTTATGTGGTTCAAGTACTAAGGAAGAAAACTCATTAGAACAATTGCCATGAAAAAATTATAGAGAAGAAAGAGGGAAGCCATGTCATGGTGATGGAAAAGTAACTGACATCGAGATATCAGGTCAGGACCAATAACCTTGCAGATTCTTCTTTGGATTTTTCCTAGCAAATGATTCAATATCATCATTCCACTTCTGTGGCAGACATGAGATAGAACCTGGGACGAGCATAACTGTTTGTGACTTGCCTTGTCCCCGCCAAAAAAGAGCCTGTATTTGCTTAGCATGTAAAGCTACTGCAGTTAAAATGAAGGAGAAAGAAAAAGCACTTACTGCTCTGCCATAATCCATCCTCGGCCAGATAATGTAAAAGAATAAGAGAGGACTTGGATTGCATTTTTATACACTAAAGATGCAATGCATTATGGGATCGCATGAAGACGCAAAGGATTATCGGTATATGGACAAATATAAAAGCAACTAATTTTTCCCAGTGCGGGGTGCTTGGCGCAACGTTCCCAGTTGGCGACTGGAAAAGTCTGTTAGTGCGATTTTGAGACAGAACTCAAGAAGGAATGACTCTAGGTTGGAATACCAGCTGGGAGAGCTTGAATTTACTTGCTGGTTGCTGTTTTGCTAAATTGATATCGGCCTTTTCACAACTTCATGTCAGTGGAAAGCATAAAACCAAGAAAGCACAATAAAGAGTTGTACTTGTGGAGATTAGCATCAAACATACTGAGGGAAGGCAAACAGTCACTTGAAAATATGAAAAAATGAGAACTTTGGAATTAATATGAAAAAAATGTAATTAGATATTTTGCTTGTTTTCTTTTTTGTTTGATGAATTGAACTTTGGTGACATAATTTTAGATATTTCCTTTCAACACATCAGAGTAATTCACAAAGTGAGTGTGTGAGGACAATTCTGATAGTTTGATTTGTTACTAAAATAGGTTTGGGGCGGAAGGACAGAAGCATTGGGCACCCAGTGAGGACCGAACTCATTACTCAGAAGTAATAATTTACAAGACTGGGTTTCTAACCATTTCAATTTTATTTTTTCACAACGATTTACCCTATTAATGGCAAGTAACAACAAATAATTTCCACAGTTTTATGCTAGAGGACATTGTTTTTTTACTTTTTTTTACCCTCTCTAAAACTGTTTTGGCATAACACACACCAACATCCCTTATTTCTTTAACTAGCCTCATATTCCGAGGTCTTCCTTTGTCAGAAACGAAACTAAAAATATGCACACCCATGATTTCTGTAGAAAAAAGCTACGAAATTTAAACATTTTGATAAAATTAATAAAACAACAAAGTCATTTTTTCACGCTTCTGAGAAATTGTCCTCAGCTATGAATTTTTCTTCACGCAAATTAAATTATGATTCAGTTTTAATTTGTGCAATAATAAAAAAAAAACAAAAAAACAAAAAAAAAACGCACACACAGGTTAAATAAATTATATATTGCAATTTGGATGTCATTTTTCGTTTTTTTTTAAAAATTTCTGATGCATGAATTTAAAATATGAGGCCAGCTAAAATGTAAGGGAGGTAAGTCCGTGTTTTCGATTCGGATAAAAAAGAAATGCTCATAAGAACAACCAGAGAAAAGTTTTGAAAAATCTATATTAAGTAAACTCATTGTATTGGGTGTAGAATGGGTCGACTTTTTATTTCACAGGGAAGACAATATATATATATAAAAAAAAAATTCATAGTCACCTCAGACTAAAAATAATATAAATATATTAAATATATATATATTTTTTTTAATGAAAATTGGTTTCCACAAAAAAAATTTTAAAAATATATTCCAAGAATAATTTCAAATTGAGTTAGAAATTTATTTTGTTTTACATAAAATTAATTTAGGTAAGAAAAAAAAAGAGTCAACAGAACACTGCATTTAATCTGTATTTCTCCCAACTGATCTATTCAACGATAGAAGCAGCACCATCCCAGGCAGGCATAGCAGATCTAATCAAGTAGCAAGCTGACAAAGCTGCATTATGAGTCATTCTTGTTTCAAGACTCTTTCTTCCTTAGCTAACTCTCCGATCTGGAGGAAGGAAGAGGTAGAAAAAGTCTAAAGCTCAACCCGGATATATACACAGACCACGTGGTATTGATGGCGTTATTTATTGACACTTGTTACAGTTTAGTCATATTGTGATTAATAGTTTCGTCTGATTATTGTTATTACTAATGTGACGAGTTAGCAGAATAATTCCAGTGTCACTTCGCTTGTGGATAAATTGTAAACACGCTTCTGACGATTTCTAAATGGACAATGGAATGAACTATTTGGTCAATTTACAAGAAGATATGCAAGGTCATTAGACATTTTTTTAAAAAGTCTTTGCATATTTATTATTTGTTTGCTTTGATGTAATTATTTATTGTCTTTTTATGATTCACAGTTCACACTGTCAGTGTCGTTGTTGCCAGTGGTTGTCTTTTTTTTTTTTTTTTTTTTTTAATTGTAGATTTTGTCATTTCTTACCTCTGCTTTTTGTGATTCTGTGCAGAGTGTTTGCATGCATTGTTTTTCTTTTGAAAAGGTCTCGTGTTTTTATTTGATTTTTTAAATTTTTTTTAGAACATTTTTTGTGCATTTTTGTTTACATTTTTAAAAGGATTATTTCGGGTGTTTAAAAGTCGGATTATGCTCGTAAATCTTGTTAAATCCCACTTTTTTTCTATTTGATTATTTTAAAAAATGATTAAATTAAATCACTAGCTGGCAATTTTTATTTTTTTTTAATTAGTGAAACCATTTAAAAATTAAATTTTTTTAAACAGTAGCAATAACAAAGATCATGCTCGAATTAAACCAAAAAGTGTGTGGGACGGGAACAAATTAAAATTTTTTGTAGTAGCAGGTCGGAACTAATTGGTTTGTTACGGTTTTACCGTTTAGGGGACAAAAAACTGACAGATGTGTAAGGAATCTTTTTTTAGTTTTAACTTGACTGCGGATTAAGTCATCATTTCTTACGTGTATGACAAAGTTAGTCTAAAAGTTATACTAACTTTTATACTATAAAAGTGTAAAATGGTAAAAATTGTAGGTTCAGGAATTTTTTTAGGTACAGCAGTTCGTTTGTTGGTTCGAGTTAGAACCGAGAAATAATACTGAAACTTATTTGATAAAGAAAGTGCCCTAATTTGTGCAGAGCGGGAGCTTAGGACAGTTGATTTAGAGACCGGCACAAATTTGTTAAGAAGAGGAACAGTTCTGTGAAAAAACTATAGATAAATAGGCAATTGGACTTGGAGTTTTCGAGAGACGAAACAAAATTCCAGCAGAGGAAATAACCTTTTCTTAAGCGTGTTCGGTGAAAAAACAAAACGATAGTCAATGATGTATTTTTTTGTTGTTTTATATTTAGTGTGAGTTCATAGAAGGCAGATAAATGATGACTGAACCCACTAATTACTTACTATTCAATTCAATGATTCATTCTTACTTAGATTTTTTTTCAGACATAGCCGATTGAAAACATTCTGTGCGGAAGAATTTTTTTTTTTTTTTTTTTTTTTCGTTAAAAATTTTAACCTAAAAATACCAAAACGTTTCAACTTCGTTGATAAACTTAAAAACAAAAAGTTAATTTTGCTTTTTGCAACCGCGTCTCATTTTAAACTAAAGTTTATTGGTCAATCATCACATTTCTGTTGCTAAAAATAATTTTAAAAAAATGATAAATTCTTAACATTTAGCTGAATAATTCGCACCTGTGAGCATTGCACTGTGTAATTTTTTTTTTTTCGTTTCCCATACTTGTTTTCTCTACGCAAGAAAATAAACATTTTTCATTGTTTTTCAAATAGTCAAATATTGATGAAGCGAATGGGTGTTAGAAGAGGGAAAAGCTGGTAAAAAAACTCAAAAGTAAAAAAAAAAAAATCGTGCATCTTCATTACTTATTTGCCCCGAGACAAGACAAATCTTTTTCTTTTAGCAGTCAGCTGTTAAAAGTAGTACTTACTTTTAAAAGACTTAGCAAAAATGAACTTTTTTCGTTCGAGATAAGACCGAAACCAGATTCTAAAGTTTAAGTATAGTTCTAAAAAAGACGGCGATTCGATTTCGTTTATTTCAGATAGGATCCGATTTTTTTGTTGTTGTTGTGTGTATACTGGTAAAAGAAAACAAACATTTAATTTATGTTTGCACTTGAGTTTTTATCCACTAATTTATACAATAAGTTTGGTATTTTTGCTTTGCATGGATTTTTTGGGGGGGGGGGGCTTGAACTTTGACTTAACATTTTCTTTCTTCTCATTTGGTAGTTTTTCTGTCGTCATTTTGAAAAAGGAAACTTCACATATACACAAAAGTTGAAAAGTAAAACTCTTTGTTCCTTTTTTACAAATACTTTAGTTTTAATGTTAAAGTTTTTTTTATCTTCATTGTTTGAGAGAACAGTTTAAAAATATGGTTTTTAAAACAAATGTCATTCTATAGAGGACACATTTAAAACACCCAGTTTTAGACAAGCAAAATAAAAAGGTCTTACTTAATGAACATTTTTAAAATAGCTTATACGACGATATCTCTCTGAATGATTTTCAACTTAAAAATAAAATCTAATTGTGCTCGTAACTCGTTTAGTTAACCTGTGAACAATATCCCTGCCAATAAATTAATAATACCCCATTGTTGACTCATCAATAATTCCCTTTTGATCGCGTGGAAAGACAAGCCATCCTAGAGACGTTAACTTGGTTTAAGTGGAGAGGTAAAAAAATTAACGTCTCCTGCTAATACCTCATAAATAATGGACTGTTCCGTTTCGATCATCAAGAAGACAAGACATCGAAGATGCTACTTGGTTTCTGTCAGAAAATGAAAGAAGGAAACATAGCGTTTGAACGTCTATTTCAGTGAAATAGAAAAAAATATATCAATTTCAAATCTTTTTATTTGTACCTCCAGACTTTAACAATCAGAAGTCATATTGTTATTGCAATATTGTAGAGAATTCTGCATCAGTAATTCAATCATTAACTGAAGAATTAAGATTCATCAGGATCAGGAATTTCAAAATTTTGCAGAAACTAGCAAAAGTTTAACTTGGTATTATGGAGAAAGAGGACTATTGACTTTACATTTAAATTCTTGAAGATTGTAGCTGTCAGGAAAGCAAGTAAATGGAAGGGAATTTCACAGGCAGAAAGTGTGAGAAAAGAAGCTGCTGGAGTAGAATTTGCGTTTAATTTGTGGTTACTGCTTTTCTATTGGTTTGGAAGGCCATTTTCCAAATATTGAAATGTTGCCTCCCCAACTGCTGATTGTGGGTAGATTTCCTGGTCTCTAACCCCCCCCCCCCCCCAACCACCATCACCTAGTTCCCAGTCAAGCAGCCATCAGCTAATTCCTCTTGTTCTTAAGTGTTTTAACCAAACTATAAATTGAACTTAAACGAAAAATTTCTTTGCACTGTAAACTTACTGCTTTTGATAAACTTATTGAGGTTACTGGTAAATATAGATTTCAAGCTATAAGACTGTAAGGATTCAGCAGTGCGGTAAGCATTAACCGACACATTAATAAAACACAACGTATCCAAATTTGCATGTATCTAATTTAAAATTAGTGCGCCATCCTGATTTGTGATGAATTCTGGCTGCAATAAGATTACGTTCATTGGTATTATGCACTCTGACTTCTTTTCTACTTATTAACCCCACCTTAAAATGAAGCTCTGGTATTCAGTTGCATGTGGTCAAGATATCTTAAGAACCCCTGGATGGATTTGGATGTAACTTTCAGGGATGATTGACCTCATTACTAGTGTGAAGTGCTTAGATTTTGGGTATGATCCACTATGAGATAAATTTTCCGGGTTATTTTTCCAGATTCATTAAGAAAATTTGTTTCACATATCAAATAGTGAATTATCTTCCTGTTTTTTTTAATTTTTTTTATTTTTATATTGCGTGTGCATTTAATTTTGATAGCATTCAAGTTTTCTTTGTGTATTTTTTCTCATGAAAGCATTCAGGTTCATTGTAGTTATTCCTTCTCATTTTAATAATCATCTCTTGAAATTTGTAGAGATGATGTTGGTATTGCCTTGGCATAGATTTAGTCTTTTGCTGCTATTTCTAGTTACATTTGAAATAGTTTGCATAAATTTGGTACTTCTTAGTCTGTGATAAATTTGTCATGTTAAACTTTCATACTGATATATACTTTACAGTTGATAAAATTGGATAGTGGCGTGGATTATGAAGTATAAGGAAAAACTTTTTTTTCATCACACCATCATTCATTAGTAACCTTTTGTAATCTGAGTGCTGTCTTTATAGACTCAAACATATGAAAATTTGAGGGTACTGATTCATGACTGTGTGCTAGATTAGGTAAGATTGTCCAGCTATAAGCTGTGATTACATGTCTGGTCTTTAAGCTGCTGTAAAAATTTGCAAAAGCAGCATCACTGGTTTTTAAGTGTGGTCTGTGTACTCTCTCTTGTGTAAAAAAAGAAAAAAAAAGAGTTCCAAAGCTTATAATACCAGATTGGTTTTAATTTTTTTTTTTTAAGCTTGTATTTGGGAAAATGCTTCTAAAAGGAAGCTACTATCAATTAGCCATCATAGACAACCGCACCTACCTCCCATTAGCATGGACCAGGCTTGCCTCCCAGAGAGTAAAACACTACGCCTCCTTGGTCTCACACTTTCAGCGGACCTCAAGTGGAATGACTATATCGAATTCATTGCTAAATCCACTGCTATGAAAGTCGGTTCTCTGTGCAGGGCCCGGAGGTTTTTCCCGTCTAAATCTATCCTGCACATTTATAAATCTACCATCCGCCTGTGCATTGAATACTGTTGCCATATCTGGTCGGGTGCCCCTGCTATTCTCCTTGGGCTTCTCGACAAGGTACAGCGGAGGGTCTGTAATGTGATCGGTACTGACTTGGCAGATCGCCTGCAGTCTCTCTCTCACCGGCGCGATGTGGCTTCCCTGTGTCTCTTCTATAAATACTTCCATGGCTTCTGCTCCGATGAACTTAGATCACTGGTGTCCCCTAGGTTCAAATTTGCACGAGATACTAGATTAGCAACTAGATCTCACCCTTTTACAGTGAAACCGATAAAATGCAACCGCAACTTCTACTCCAACAGTTTCTTTTCTCATACTTCCCGAATGTGGAATTCCCTTCCACACGATTGCTTCCCTGACGGCTACAATCTCCAGGAGTTTAAATGTAAGGTCAATAGACACCTCCTAACACACTAACTCGTTTCCGTTCTTTCAAACACTCTTCCATCCTCCAAACTATCCCCACCCCCTTTCTGACATTTCCTATATCTAACCACTCTTTCTATTTACCTTCCCCTATGTAGCCCCAAGCACAATAGTGGCAGTGGAATGCTTTGCTTGGGGTGAAATGATTGAAAAAAAAAAAAAATTATCCAGAACTTGTCAGTCAGTAGAATGACTTGCTTGGGCGATCATGTCTCCTAGGGACATGATTGCCCAAGCGTGTATCACATATGTCACTTAAATGACTGACTGATTTTTATCGGGCATAACCAACACTACATTTTAATTATTGGTTTCACCAATTCCCACTAACTTCAAAATTTCAAAAAGAATTCATTGCATATAAACTAGAACTATTCTTTTATGACTGGGCAGATTTTCTTGCAGTAGGTTGCCATTACTTTCTGCAGTAGACCAATTACCAACTAAAGCTATAGAACCCAATCTGTCTTACTATTTAACCCATAGCTGGAGGAAGAATAGATGAATACCTTTCCTAAGGGTATTTGCATGTAAGTGAATATAATAAATTCAACTGTATTCGCTTGCATGGAGTTAAATTTGTTACTGGGAATAAACAAATAGAAAATGAATTCAGTAAATACATAATAACAGGAAAGTACATAGGGCAAGAATGTGTCTTCTTGCCAGATCTATTCAACCTTTACAGTGAAGGAATCTTCAGAAGATTAGAAGTCCTGTCAGGATTTGTTATTGGTGGTTACGATTTTAATATTAGAGACACTGATGATACAGTATTAAAAGCAGATATAGAAAAGGAGCTACAGGAACATCTGATAATTATCACCATAAAAAAAAGGGATTACAGGAACACCTACGGAAGGTAGTAAAGGAAAATGAGTTGAAAGAATGTGATTATCGGCAAAAGAAACAACCAAACGTCCGAATTACAAACTGGAGATAACAAAATCAAGAAAGGGCAAAATCCTATATGGGAAAGTGAATGTTTCTTCATCTGCTTATAGATGAAAACTTGAAGTTATAGAAATCTGGTTCTACAGGAGGATGCTGAGAATAACGTAAGCAACAGCAATCAGAAAATAAAAAACAAAAGCTTTTAGTATCAGAAACAGGCAGTTGAAAATTCTAGAACACATAATGAGGAAAAAGGGGCTTAGAAAATTTGGAACTCACAGGGCATTGAAAGTAAGAGGGACAGAATAAAGCTGTACATGACCTATATTCATGAGGTTGTGTACATGGTTAGCAGGACAAGAATTAGAAGATATGTAAAAAAAACAAAAAAAGTTAAACTTCACTAAGAGCTGCAAAGGACAGAAAATTGTGGGGAAAAAAATGAACTCGGCACTTAGAAGATTACTATTTTAGGTACCTTTTAATTAATGCAGGTTTCTTAGTTTAGATTTTTATAATTTGTACTGGATTTTGCAGTGGACATAATGCACTGGATTTTGCAGTGGACATAAATGTGTTAATAGTGTGGGTGTCATAAGACATGAGCTCTCATAGCATGACTCCCTTCTGCACCCATACAACCCATCATTTTCATTGGAGAGTGTTATACCTTCCTTCTGGACTGTTCCTCCCTATGAATTTTTTTTTTTTAACGGTGAACTGAAATCTCATCTCACATTTTCCTGCTTAAGAAATTGCTGTATGTGTGCCATTCTAGAAGTTCTTTAGCATCAACCACTCTTTACTCCTTCATAGAGCCTGTCAGCATTCTAGAAGCCTACTTTGCTCAGACATTTGAGCAGAGTTTGGTAATATACAAGCAATAACCTGTTTAGCCTTATCCTCTTTTGCAGCAGTAGCTGGTCTGCCATTGTGGTGCCTGTCACTAAGGTCAGTCTCTTCTTTTCTCTAGGATTGCCATTAACTTTACTGATCCATCTTCTTATTGTGCTTACATCAAGTGGAGCCTTTTCATAAACAATCACTAATATCTTGTGCATGTTTTCAGCATTTTCTTCTTCCAAAACCAGAAATGTTTTGACTACTCTATCTTCTCGAAGCCATTTAGAGAGCTTAGAAAGAGGATGATGAGTAGGAAAAGAGAGGTTAACTCCCATTTTTTTTTTTCTGGGCTTCTGAGCACTTGATGGCTGATAAAGTATTTGATTAATATCAGGAAATGCATGATATCTGAATTTTATTTAATATCAATTAAGAACCTTGGTTCTAAGAAGTTGATCTGTGAATAGTTAAATATGTGCTGGACTCACTCCAGATGTTACCAAAATAGACATTGCACTCACTGTTATACCAGGTCATCAGAGAAGCCAGATGCATTAGCAGGTTGACCTGGAAGGTTCTCTACCTCACTGAATGTCAATGGCTTCCCCTGATATGTAGACAGGTGATTGACCCAACTGTGCTTAGGATGTGCATACCTGGGATATCTGAATGAAAGTAAGATATATGATTGTCTCTTCCCTCTTGGGTGGAGTAGTCTCTCATATCCTTTCAAAAAAAAAAAAAAATGGGAGTATTGGCTTGGACTGAGAACTTTTCAGCACACATCACATATGCACATATTTACAGGGTGTCTCCTCCCCCCCCCCACCAAAAAAAAATATGTACTCATTTTTTTTTTTTTTTTTTTTTTTTTTTTTTAAACCATTAATCTTTGTAGTAAGTAAATAAACATTGCTATTTCTTAATTTTAGCTTATCCAACACTGCATTTATTATCATCTAAAGAGTACATTTTTGGGAGGACATCCTCTGTGTGTGTGTGAGGGTACCATGGATGAATTGTCATCTAAATCACGCAAAAATGAAAATAACACTGACATTTCATTTTACGTTATATTTACAAAAATATCTTTAATTACTAAAGAGTAAATTTATTCAAAAAAATTGTCATTGTTTTCAACCATGGCCTCCAGACAGCTGCAACTCCAGACAAATGTTGCATCTCTTCTGGACAGTCTTCTTAAGTTGATGAATACTGTCATAATTTTTGCCTCCAGGTCATTTTTGGTGTTACAAGGAGTTTTATTGGTATCTTACTCAACTGTACCCCGCACATAGTAATCATGGTGATTGCTGTCTGGAGATTTAGGTGGCTAGGCATAAGGATTGATACTGTCACACAGATTGTCTGATAGCCATGACTGGGTTCTTCTGCTCATGTGGCATGGTGCAGTCCTGTTGCCAAACATAGGGTCTTCTAGCACCCACCTTCTTGACCCAGACATTTGATGTAGGCCTCCATGTTGAGTCTGAGGTTCTGTGGGAAGATGAAAGTAGGTGTAATGTCAACCTCACTAGTGATCACTCTAAACACCTTTGTAATCGCCATTAGACATATCCAACACTTTCTGAATCTGCTAAACACTTCGAAATGGTCATATTGAAGCTTCTAGTGCAAATGCCAAGTATTACAGCATGTTGTTTCCAAATTTTTTGCATAGTGAATTGCATCATGGTTCTCTTTTTCTCACAGATGGTGCCCAACTGACTCTTTTATACTGTGCATGTGCAGAATTAAAAATATATTGCAAAAAAGTGCTTAATATTTGAGATATACAGTACCGTGCAAAAGTATTAGGACAAGAGCTATTTTATCTTTTATTAGG
>JBBBDQ010000511.1:835000-845000 GCA_037127315.1 Ascarosepion bandense
ACAAGAAAATGAGGTACAAATGCAGACTGGCTAAAGAAGGGCTTGGCAAAAAGATGTGCAGAAACAGAGATTAAGTATTGCGGATGTGCTCATCAACAAGTTGCATAAAATCTAAGGAATTTTTTTTTAATAATCATATCACCCCATGCAAGGCATTTTACTGCCACTGTTTTGCAGGGGGGTTACATAGGATAGTTGTGAGAAAGAGTGACAGGTTATAGGGAGTGTCAAGAAGTGGGTAAGAGAAGGATGAGAATACTGATGAAAGTAGAGTGGATGGAGAAAGGAGCATGAGAGAGAGGATGAAGGTTAGCGAGATAGATGACTATTGACTTTACATTTAAATTCTTTGAGTTAGTAGCTGTCAGAGAAGCAAGTAAATGGAAGGGAATTCCACAGGCGGGAAGTGCAAGAAAAGAAGCTGATGGAATAAAATTTGTGTCTACATTTTATTGATTTCACAGTAAAATGATGGGACCTAGTTGCTAATCTTGTGGCTCTCTTAAATTCATATATAGGGGGCACCAGTGAGCTAAGTTCATGCAGAAGCCGTGAAAGTATTTGTAGAAGGGACACAGTGAAGCCACATTGCACCGGTGAGAAAATAGATAGTAATAGAAAACAGTCTCCATATTTTTAATTGTATAACTGTTAGACAATAAGTGCATAATTACTTGATTTGAGATTTCAAGCAGGCAGCAATTGTTTGCAAAAGAAACAGAATGCACACTCACTTCAACTATCTAAAGCAAACTGCTCCTATTGACGACTAAGATGGATTTTCATCTTCATGTCAAGCTTTCTCAGATTTGTGGCTTTACAATGGCATCCTTCCCAGTTTTCTATGGTAGACTGGTAATTCATCCATATTGCATTGAGTTGATCAATGTGTGTCTCCGAAAGGCACCCGATGTCATTATGGCTTTCAGAGAAGTGCATGGCTAATAATCTCTCCTTTCCCTTTCCAATAGAGTCTGACATATTTGAGTCTCCTTTCCTTAATAATGTCTGATATATAAACCAGTTTACCACATAGATATTTTGGCAGATCGTCCTTCCATGATATGTTGAATGGTGTGTATCTCATGCGTATAGTTACTATTCA
The DNA here is from genome assembly GCA_037127315.1 of Ascarosepion bandense. Classification (NCBI taxonomy): domain Eukaryota; kingdom Metazoa; phylum Mollusca; class Cephalopoda; order Sepiida; family Sepiidae; genus Ascarosepion; species Ascarosepion bandense. The sequence continues at coordinate 836,106 of JBBBDQ010000511.1, forward strand.
AAATGTTTTGAAGTCGTTTAATGAAAAGTCCAGGTAAATGAACCATAGAGCGACACTAATTCAAGCAGAAAGGAATACTTTTTAGACTATCAAATGCATCTGATTTCCAGAATGTTATTATTCTATATGATGTGCCCTTTCAAGGACATGGCTCTCCACAACTTCCTACGCATTATAGTCTTTAGCTGTAACAGTGTCAGTCTGGCTGGCTGTGTCTAACCCGGTCACGGAAACCAACAGTGGCAGTAAAATACCTTGCTTGGGGTGATATGATTATAAAAAAAAAAAAAATTTGAACTCAACTAGAAATATATACGAAAATGAAAAATTTTTTTTTTTTTAAATCCTTTCTAGTTCTCTCTGTGATACAGTGGATATTGTTTCTGAATGAGAAATCGAGGTGCCGAGTTTGAATTCCAGTTGAATCTTTTGCATTCACTTAAGCACAAATACCCTTGGGAAAGGTATTAATCCATCTCTTCCTTCCAGTTGTGGGTTAAATAACAGGACAGATTGGCAGCCAGTCTACTGCAGAAAGTAATGGCAACCTACTGTGGGATAATCTTCTGCCCAGTCAGTCATGTCTCTTTCAAGACATGATCAGCCAAGCGTGTATTACATATGGCACTTAACTGAATTATCTTCTGGATGTTAAGTTCAAATTCATGAAGGAAGGTGGTGTTTCAACTTAACATCAATGTGATAATTGGAGAACTAGAAAGGATATTTATAAAAGCAAATAAACATGTGTTAATGAAACATGCTTGAATGAAGATATGCTGCTTATGCTACATGCATATCATTCAATTTATTTCATCACTGGCATAGAAAATGACTTGATAATGGAATTTTTTTTTTTTTTTAAATTTTGCAGCAGTCGCAAGTTTTGTTGTTGGAATGTTATAACTATTTCATGATTTCATGGAGTACAGTCTTTTAGACCTTCTACCTTGAGAAGGTCTCTGAGAGTTAGTTTTAATTTGTCATTTTCCAGTTGGCATAATGGCTAATTATAGGATTAAAATTTCACTCTTTCTAAAAAGGTTTAATTTTGGTGATGGTAATTTAGTTCTAGATTTAGGACCACATGAAAAAAAAAAAAAATTAACCATTAGCACCTTGTCTGACATTTTTAATGAAACCTGCAAAATAGAAAGATTGCTGGCCAAATACACCTTTTTATTTATATATTAACAAAATGAAAGTGTGTAGCTTGTCCCCCCCCCTCCATATTCCATGATACACTTTATTTTAATTCTAACTTAAATCTTCCTTAGAGGCCTTGACGGGCAGGAGCAAAACCAGTTGCTTTGCTTTGCTTTTTTATTACTATTTCATAATGTGTAACATCAAGCTACACACTTTCATTTCTTCAGTTAAATTTTGTATTTATGAAAACATTTTTATTATTTATTTATATATATATATATATATATATATATATATATATATATATTTCAACGAGAGAAATTGGTATAGAATAAAAAGCATGATAGGCTGTGAATGTTTTGTTTAAAGTGTATATTTATTGTTGTTATACATGTTATCATACTTTAAGTGTTCCATAATGGTATTTGTGACGCTACACATGTTTCTAGTCTAAGATTGACTCTCTTCAGGTGAATAAATTTGTGGTTTTATGTATCGAGTTCCTTTTGTTTCTGAGGGCCAAGTTGTTGTTGTTTATAAATAAGCAAGTAGAAAAAATAAATCAAATCAATAAAATAATTGTATTTGATTTGTGTATCTTTGGAAGTCCGTAAGAATTACTGGTTTTTGAAGTAAAGTCTGTAAGAAAATCTTTTTTTACGTTAATATTCTACTGTGTGTAAGGCAGTTTTTTTATGTTTGATGTGATGTTTTCATCTATATTCTGTTTTTTTTTTTTTTTTTTTTTTTTTTTTAATTTTAAATATTTGTTTTGTAATAAGTTTTATTCATAATGGCTATAGCACTGCCTTTGTTTGCTTCCTTTATTATTATATCATTATTCTTACGGATGTTTTCTAGTGCTAGGCTTTGCTTGTGTGTGATAATGCTATGGGTGTTGTTTGGTTTGAAAGCACATATCCCAGACTTTTTCAAAGACAATGTTCATTTCATTTGAATTGTTGTTTTTGTTAGGGCAATATTTAGATTTATTTTTTTACTATTGAGTTATCAGTAGTGTTGTTGTCTAATGTTTCAAGAAGTCTAAACTTCTGTTCGAATGCTTTAAGATCTCTTTTTTTTTTTTTTTTTTTTTCTTTAGGTCTGTAATGTTCTTTCTGGGGGTAGGACAAAATTTTAGACCTAATTTTAGATTTCTTTCCTCTCCTTTTAAAGGGTTGAGGAAAGATTAATGAGAATGGGTTTTGTATTTTTTAGAGTTTTACATTGGTCTTTTCCTTTTGATCAGATATTCTAAAAAAATGTTTATTAGTTGGTGAGGTATCTCTATTCATGTGTTTAGAAATTTTGTGGTGGTAGGTGTTTAAATAAAAAATCTTAGAGACGACCAAAATAATTAATAGCAAATGCCAGCCCCAAAATTTAAGACATCCTAACCTCATCAAAATTTGAACAACACAGGGGGTCAGAAAATGCAACAAAAAAAAGTGGAGTATGCAACATAATAATAAAAGGAAAACACTTTCAGTTCGAAAATGCAATTACATTCAAAATAAAAATGGATCTGAGCTGCAACTCGAAAAATGTAGTTTACGCTCTAAAATGCAACAAATGCGCAAAGATAAACGTGGGAGCGACTCAATGCTTGAATAATATAATATCCCTTCATAAAAGCAATATAAGATTATCATATAACAGGAAATTATGTCTCCCAACATTTGCATGAATGTAGTGATGGCAAATTCAAACTTATACCTATTTACCAAAATATAGATTATGAAATGCTAATAATTGCAGGAAGAAAGATTCATAAAAAAATACAAGCCTTTGCTCAGCAAAATGACATGAAAAACACATACACTGAAAAACATACAGGCACACACATATATACACACCATATTCAAATGACAACCTCAAACAATAATAAAGAGCCAGATGACCCATGAAAAACGCACTTCGAAAAACATACATACATACGCCTGAAGAGAGTCAGTCTTCGAATTGAAACATGTAGCGTCACAAATACCATTGCTAGAAACAAGGAAGAGTACTGGATTGCTATGTGTTGTCAGTTCTTCTTCATTATGGCAGTGAATGCTGGACATATCATCAAAGATGAAGGAAAAACTTGAAGCAACTGAAATGTGGTTCTACAGAAGGATGCTGCGAATATCATGGATTTAGCATGTGAGCAATGGTGAGGTCTTAGAAATGATGAAAACAAAAAGGAAATTAATACTGAGCATCAGGAAGAGACAGCTGAAGTTCCTGGGACATGCAATGAGGAAGGAGGGATTGGAGAACGTGTTACTAACAGGCCAGATATAGGGAAAAACATATAACGGAAAGCAGCGGATAATATAATTGAAGGACCTAATCAGGTGGCTGATGGAACGAGGGTTGCATGGTGTAACAGGAGAAGGTGTGCTAAGAGCCACCAGGGATAGGGAGACGTGGAAAGCTATGATCGCCTACGTCCTGAAGGGACAGGGCACATAGAAGAAGAAAGTATCATAACATGTATAATAACAAAAATAAATATACACTTTAAATAAAACGTTCACAGCCTCTCACACTTTTTATTATATATATATATATATATATATATATATATATATAAGAAATCTTCTAAGAAATCCAATAAGATGTAGTCTAGCCAACTGATAATGAGAATTTACAACTGTCTAGAATCAAAGACTCCCATTAATCGCTTTAGAAACACCCCAAATAAATTCCAATGGTCATAGACCGATTCCCCTATCTAGCTAACCCCTCCAAAACCTCTAACTAAACACCCTTCACAAAAAATTTCCAACTGTCAACGAAATATTACAATATCAATAAACCCCAGCCAACACCCCTAACAAAACTAAATAAATATAAAGGAAAAGGATTTCCAGTACCTTCCACGTTGCCTGATGAGGCATTGGGGACCCAATGCCGAAATGAACGTGCCTTTGTCACGATTATATATAAATTATGTGCATATTCTAAAGTATAATTTTTTAATCGTATCACCCCGAGCAAGGCGGTAACACCACTGATGTGCAGGGGGCTACGTAATAGTGAAAAGATTGGAAAAGAGAAAGGCGGAAACCACATCCTAAACAGGGAACAAGGGATGAGCCTCTTAACCTGTACAATAGATGTGGGTGGAGTGTGAACTGGGCAATAGATAGATCTATCTACCCCAATTCCCAATATATCTATACATATCTATATATATATTATTTATTTTTTCATTACAGCATGTTGTGGCTTCAATCCAACACAAAGTCCAAGGAGCTTGTTTTGATGCAGAATATGCCAAAAAGTAAGGGTAATTTATTTTTTTTACTGTTTTTATCATTGTGTTGCAAGTATATGCTTGATATATGTTGTACATAATTTTCAGTATTTAATACTGCTGCTACTATTAATAATAATAATAATAATAATAATAATACTATTACTACTACTAATACACCACCACTATTACTACTGATATTACTACTATTTTTACTGACAAGGTATATATCATTAAATATTCTGAGTATTTGCAAGAAATCCAATTAATCTCTTTAGTTTTTGACATTTGATTTCTTTGATTACTAGCTTTTCATTTAAGTCAAGAGAGAATGATTTGGAAAATAAGCAAATATACATTTTTCATACCTTGAAACATAAATTAGTTTTTAAATGGATTTTTTTTTTTTTAAAAACAATTTTGTCTTCTTACTATGAACATTATTTCTAATGAGTTCTGTCGATTTAAGTTGACATCCCTTATATATAAATAAAAAACATATGTAGGTAATATAAAGATTTTTGTTTCTCCCCGATTTTTTATTCCAGTGCAGTCAATGCAATGCAGAGTAGCAGTGTCCACTTTCAGAATATCCAAGATCTTTTGAAGAACGCTATGTTCATGAAACAACAAATTGAATATGAAGAGAACAGAAAGTGAGTCGTTGCTTCTTTTTATTTGTTTAAAGCTTTTCTTTCTCTGTTGGGTGTGAAAAGAATTCATTTGACTAGAAATGATTGTACTTTGCATAAAGTATTGCAAAAAAAAAAACCAAATCATTTATTAGTTGTTCTTGTAACATTAAGGTTTATCACAGAAACATACACACTTCAAATGTTATTATAGTGGATATTTTGTACTTGAGCTTCTTCACACAAGTGTTCTTGCTACTGTTACAGTGTAAACATGGCTGCTTCACTAGCAATATGCTTTAAGGAGGACTAAAGAGCAGTGATATGTTTGTAATAGACACTCTATTTGTATTTATTAAGCAGTGTATTTTGTCTGTTTGTGCATCCCAGAAATCGTAGTAAAGAAAATACATACCTCTGCCAGTATCCCCACAGCTTGTAAGAGAAACTGCTGTTTAATTTGACTAGGTTCTATTTTCCCTTTTTAAGGAATGCACATTCTCTTCAGTCAGGTTATTTTCTCAAAAGTTTTATATCTGCTCAGTTTCTTACTGAAAACATAAACAAACAAAAAAAAAATTTAAGAAATATATATATATATATATATATATATATATATATATATATATATATATATTTTTTTTTTCCCATTATTTTAATGAATGCTTGTATTTGAGGAGATACTGTTTTTTATAATTCAGGATGTGCTTTGTGGTGCCATGGATATCAGCTCGGAACGACAAATCGGGGAGCCGAGTTCAAATTCCAGTTGAATTCCTTGCATTCACTTATGTACAAATACCCTTGGGAAAGGTATTAATCCGTTTCTTCCCTCCAGTTATGGGTTGAATAACAGGACAGATTGGGTTCTACTGCCTTGGTTGGCAACCAGTCTACCGCAGAAAGCAATGGCAACCTACTGCGGGGGATAATCTTCTGCCCAGTCAGTCATGTCTCTAATGCTCAAAGCGTGTATCACGTATGGCACTTAACTGATCGACAGTGTATTTATTGATATCTACTGGCCTGAATAATTAAGATTAGGATTTCAATCATAATAATGCTCTTAAACACACTTTTTCCTGATATTCATATTTACTGTTTTTGTATCCTAATGTAACTGAAGACAATTTATTTTACAAAATTTTATGAAATCCGTTTATGAAATGGATTAACACCGGCATTTTTATTTTTTTATTTATTTATTTATTTATTTTTTTTAACATGGTTTTAATGGATGTTCATATTTGAGTTGATACTGTTTAATTATAAAAAACAGTATCATCTATTTATATCTACCAATCTAAATAGTAAAGAACTCTTGCTTAGAAAATATGCATCTTCTGGTATCAACCAATAAATATACTGTTTAATTATAAAAGACAGAGCATCTGCTCAAATACAAATATCCATTAAAAATAATGTAAATTTTGTGTGTTTTGTGTTTGTGTATATATATATATATATATATATATATATATATATATATATATATATACACACACACACACACACTATCCTGTTTTATGCATGTGTCATCCATTTTTCAGTATTCATCAGGTGTTCATTAGATAAGCACCCAAGGATTGCTGAAATGCATGAAATTCAGTCACAGCTAAAATGTAGGATATAATAATATATATATATATATATATATTTGCTGTTTTATAGCATTGAGCACTGTTCCATCCGCACTCAATATTATTATTATATTGATATGTATATATGTGTAGACGAAAATTGTATAATGTACATTTTTAAAAATTATTTTATCAAATGTTAGTACTTTTTGTCCTTTTATTGCTCAATGATTTGCATTGGTTTAATTTCGAAGTTTTAATGCCACAGTTAAATAGACTTGTACAATACTTCTTTGTTCCTTCTTAGTGCACACTGCTAGTGGAGCAGCCAGGTTTACACTGTAACAACAGCAAGAAAACTAGTGTCATCAAGCTCAAGCTTCGATTACGTGACCAGAGTACCAACTATAAGCATACATGAGCAGAAGACAGTGTGACAAACCTAAAGATATGTTATGGCAAAAAGTATGAATAATTATATTTGTGCATTAATATGCATGTATACATTGGGCAGGCAAGCCTAAGTAGGTAGTTCATCTAGGTCAAAGAACTGTTGTGTTGCAGATATACTCCTTCACGGGAAAGGTTTTGGGAGTTGACCCTGAGGAAAAATTTGGAGTTGGTGTCCCTCTGGCAATTCATAGCTGTATTCAGCAACATCCTGAAACTATTTACCTTTCCACGTTGTTGAAATGGCTCAAATGGAGAGTGGGGGAACCTAGTGTCCTCCATATCTCTCCACTAAGGCTTAGTGCACTGGGTAGATGGGAAGTCACAGTGTTGATACTGGGCCTGAAACATCCTCCAGAGTACTATGACCTTGCCTCTCAAGACTGATGGATGTTTTATCTCATTAATCTATAATATGTCAGAAGTTTTACTTGCTCAAACTTAAAAACTATTCATCCCCTAAGAGGCGAGTGAACATTGCATTAGTGGATTTTTAGGTTGGTAAGAAGTTGCATGTGTCCATACTTTTTGATTATTTAATTATTTTAAAATTATCTAGAAAAAAAAAAACCATGGATAAGTATTTTTTTACAGTTAAGCTAACTTTAACATCTTTCCCTGTTTTGTGATAAGTTGTCCAAACATTTCTTCCTGGTTAAATTGACAGGTTAACTTCAATGAAGGAAGATTTTTAATGCAACGAATTCAACTGGAATTCGAATTCTTCTCTCTGATTTTTCATTCCAAGCTACTCAGGGTATGTTTACTTTAACTGTGGCAATCAAAATGTGCAACTGTCTTAATAATTAAATCTAATTATAAACTTTTCAAAAAATCTGAAAATGTTGGTCTTTCTAGTCAGTTCCTACTTGACCATTGGTTTCTCTAATTTCCAGCAATGTGAGAAAGTGCCAACATTTTTGAGAAAACTTATTCAGTTCAAAAGATAAAAAATTTATTTAAAATCATTTCCCCAATAATAGTTAATCTAAGGGAGGTAACTGAGAAATGTTGACTGTTATGATTATCTCCCTTATTTTTAAAATTAACTGCTTGGAACAGATTTTTTTGTGTAAATATTTAGTTAAAAAAAAAAAAATTTCCCTCGAGGTTCTCGTATGCTGTCTATGTTCTAGCTGACCTCGCACCTATGAAATGTTTTTTCAGCTGTGCTGAAATATATTCATATCTTGTCATCCAGTTCCAAGTTGTTAATAAGTTTCTGTTCACTTTGAGCTTAAAAATGCTATTATTTATTTATTTATTTTTTTTTTGTTTATGGTTTTAACTTTGGACTTTCTTAAATTGTTTCACTCATGTTTGTTGTGCATATATAAAATATATAAATGTCTATGCATGTTGGGATAGCAGTTTTTCCGCTTATAACTTTTGGTTATCGTGATGCAGGAATTTTTTAATAAAATATATCAAAGAATGTTATACCTAAAAAAAGCAGTTGACTAAGGTATTTCTGGAAGATTTTTTTAAGGCAAACATTGTTCATAATTACAGTATTTAATATCGAGGAGGAATAATAATAATTAATAATATTATAATAATGTTTTAGATTTGAAAATCCATTCATCAGAAGAGAAAAAGTATTTTTGATTTATTTTCATATATGAAATTTTTTCTTAAGATGTTCAGTTACCCTAAAGAAAAAAATTCAGATAATGACATAACTTGGTGTCTTAAGAAAAATATGACCTGGAAATAAATATTTTTGTAAATATTTTATTTATATTATAGTTATATATTTATAATAGTTAAATGTTACTCACCTCCTCAAAATCATAAGACTGTTTAAATACTGCTCTCTAACATATAACAACAAAGA
>JBBBDQ010000511.1:847500-922500 GCA_037127315.1 Ascarosepion bandense
GGTTTGCAGGACATGAATGATTTAACATTCTAAGAAAGATTTGTGTGTGTGTATTCATATTTTTCTTGAATAAATGGATTATTTATTGATTCTTGTGAAATTACTGTGATTTCTTAATGGTAGAATACTTTTAACTAAAACTGGTATTACCATGTAAACTTTTTAGTATTTAAATTAATGATTTTCTATATTTCTGACTTGGAGTCTTTGTCAGTATGGTTGACTAGTGACAAAATGTTAGCACAGCAAATATGAGTTAAACAGATTTTGAGAATGTTTTAATTAGAGCTTAATTTATTGCTCGTCTCATTGTTATCTTGCTGTCCTGGACTGAAGGTTGCAGGAGAAACGCCATCCGAGTATGTACAATACCCACTGTACAAATGGGTCTTTGGGGGCTGATGATTCCCTGGGGAGTGTCAGTTTCCTAAGTGACAGTGTGAGTGGCAGTGGTGAGGTACCCATGGACATCAGCTGTACTGACATAAGTACTGATAGCTCTTTCACTCGCAGTGGAGGTTCTGGGAACTTTGGGTAGGTGAATTAACGTACTCTGCTCATATGTGCTGTATGTATAAATATAATTTCATTTGCTCTGCTATTTTTATTTGTTTTCTTTCATTTGTCTGGCCAATCAGTGGTTGTGTATTTCTTTCAGTGTTGTACTTTTTTAAAGAAAAAAAAATTTTTGTCTATATATATATATATATATATATTACTCTAAAAATGGTAAATTTTTTTTTTTCCTTAAGATCATAAAAGATTTCATACAAAAATTAAAATTTGGACTCGTATTACTTATTTGTCAAAGTAAGTGCAAAATTGTAAGTTATTAATTCTCACCTTGATCTGGAATGGTAATGAAAGCAGTAATGGCACCTCCCCTGAATCCTTTAAACCCCCCCCCCCCGGACTTGGATTTAGTCATTACGAAATGCTTCACATGCCTCAGTGTAACAAATTTGGATGTGTGTTGTGGTACAGTAAATAATGGCTTGGAAAGAAAAATCGGGGATTCAAATTCCAGTTGAATTTGTTGCATTCACTTACATGCAAATATTTTTGGGAAAGATATTAACCTTTCTCCTTCAAGCTATGGGTTAAATAGCAGGACAGATTGGGTTCTAGAGCCTTAGTTGACAACCAATTTACTGCAGAAAGTAATGGTAACCTACTGTGGGAAATGTGCATTGTGGTGCAGTGGATATCAGCTCTGAACAAGAAATCAGAGAGCCGAGTTCAAATTCCAGTTGAATTCATTGCATTCACTTGACTGACTGATAACAAATCTAGAAGAGGAAATAGGGAAATTGAACATATGTGCTAGGGATAGTTTTTCCCAACACATCAAGTTGCCACTAAGCCAAAACATTAACCTAAAGACTTGTCATCTTCTTAAATAACTTCATCAGGCTGAGTTTTATATGGATGTAATACATTGTTACATTTGGCAGAAAGACCTGATTGGGAGACTGGAAGTTTTGAGGTATGTGGAATTGCCTCTTAGTTCTTGTTCTACCCAGGATCACTCTATGAGGGCCCCAGCTATAGGCAAATAGTGTGAACTCCCCGAACAATATCACTGGAAGTATAAAAGAAACCTTTTTATAGTAAAATGACCAGCACTACATTTTCTAGTAGAATTACTAACAATACATTTTGTAGTAAAATAACCAATAATACTTTTTTTTTTTTTTTTTTTTTTAGTAGTTGATGGCCTGCAATTGCATTTCAAATATTTAGATTTTGGCATTAAATTATATATATATATATATATATATATATATATATCATATTGCCCCAAGCAAGGCATTTTACCGCCACTGTTTTGCAGGGGGGTTACGTAGGAGGAAAGTTATGAGAAAGTGTGTCAGGAAGTGGGTAAAAGAAGGGTGAGATACTGACGTGAGTGGAGTGGACAGAAAAAGGAGCATGAGAGAGGATGCAAGTCAGTGAGATAGGAGATGACTATTGACTTTACATTTGAATTCTTGGAGAGTGTAGCTGTCGGGAAAGCAAGTAAATGAAAGGAATTCCACAGGTGGGAAGTGCGAGAAAATAAACTGATGGAGTAGAATTTGTGTTTACAATTTACTAGTTTCATAGTAAAAGGGTGGGACCTAGTTGCTAATCTTGTGGCTTGAGTAAATTTATGTATAGGGGGCACCAGTGAGCTAAGTTCATTGGAGCAGAAGCCGTGAAAGTATTTGTAGAAGAGAAACAGGGAACCCACGTTGTGCCAGTAAGAAAGTATTTGAGCTGCCAAGTATGGATCTATCATATTACAGATTCTCCATTGGATTTTGTCAAGGATAACCCATAAAGATGTTGATATTCACTAAACAAAATCAGCCAGTCATACATAGCACTAAACCTGTTGAGAAATATCTAACCTGTCAGTTTTATCTACCCACTTTCTTAGATCAATGGTTAAAATGGCTGGGAGTGAATGAAGCCTGTGGGTCTTTGCATGGACCATTTTTCTTTGAACCTTGGACTGGTGCTACAGAATCACGAAGGAAGAACTGTACCAAATAACAAAAACCATATCAGTTGCAGACTTTCAACAGCAGTAATAATTGAAATAAATAGCACATGTAACCGAAGGAGAAAATGATATAATCAAGATGTTGACATTTCATATTAGTTCAAATAAAAGATTAGGTAGACCCCCCCCCCCCCCCGGCCCCGCCCCAATCAGTACAGGAAAGAACAGCAATTACTGGACTTGAGAAACTTATTTTTCCTGGAAAAGCTTTTTAGAAAAATCTTATAAACTTCTACTGACGACAGCACTGGCTGTTTGTTCAATGGAGGCCGAACATTTCTTTATAAGCAAACCATTAATATTACCACTAGCATCCCATTTTTGGGAGAGTGGGCATTAATTAATGTATAATGAGTGTGGAAGTTGTAGAGAGCCATGATTGCCCATGTCCAGAAGGGACACTGCACATAAAAAAAAAAAAAGAAACAAGATGTACTTACTAATCCCAGATCATATATTATGTTTATAAATTTGCCAAAGTCACTTCAAAATTCTAGCAATACAAACATTAGAAAATTACAGTATTTACATTATTTGGACTATTGTCCCCATCTTTGTGTATGACATTTTGGCCGTTGTATGCACTGGCCTTCTTCAGGTGCTAGAAATTTCAAACCAAACCCTTTATGATGATCACTGGGGTATATGAACTCCATTCCTTGTGAGGAAACCTCAATTGGAAGTCATGAGTTATCTTCCTCTAACCCTGCAAGTTATTTGTTTACCACTGCTGTAGACTGGTATTGAACTTACAACTCTAAGAGTCAAGTCAGGAACTAACCAACATCTATATCTACTTGGCCATGTGTCCTTAAATACTGTAAATACTACCTAATCTCAGAAATATAAACAAATATTAGAAAATCAGTTGAAAAACTTTGGCCAATGAATTTAATGTCAAATATATGCAGCTAAAACACCACTCATCTGGCATCATTGGAACCTCTAGTTTGCCAATTAAGTTATTTTGCCAGATTATTGATGGCTATATTAGAATACACTTAATCCAACAGCTAACCACTTCATTCCACCTCTTCAAAACATCCTGTAAATCTGTACATGTTACTTAATAAAGGTGAAAAAAAAAATGAAATGGCAAAGTGTTTCCCTATTTGTTTGTGTTTCTGAAATGAGGTATTGTAATTATTTACGCTATTTAAATTGTTTGGACTGTTGTCGTCATCTTCGTTAATGGTTCTGGGCATGATGGTAAACTGCATCTGACAGCAAGGCCTCTGATTGGGAGGTTGTGAGGAGCATAGAACCACCTCTTAACTGCTGCTGTTCCCAGGTTCACCCTAATTCAGAGTGGTAGCACTTGTTATGGTCCCAGCTATGGGCAATAGTTAGCAACACCAAACTTGGGTCAAAACACTGAAAGTATAAAAATACACTTTTATAGAAATATAAACATTTTTGAAGGAAAAATTTATTCTCAGCAAAACATTTTTGAATAGAAAATTAGAAGTCAATTTCAGTTTTCTAAAATAAAAAAAGAATAAAAACAAAAAAATTTCATTAAAATCTGACTAAATCAACCTTCTCACTATAACCAAACATTAAAAAAATATCTTAACCCCACCTTTTTAGCATTAAATAACCCACCGAGGTTAATATGCCGTTAAACAAAAGTCAAACTCTAAACTTATCTTCATTAACATATTCACAGCTGTTTGGCTGTTGCACATTCTGGCTTAAGGTGATTGGAATTTCAAACTGAACCCTTTATTTCATTTACTGGGGTTTATTGTTCTAGTTCCATGTGACGTGCCTTTTCTGTATGCATACATAATATCAGTTATCTCCCTTTAACTCATCTCTAAGTTTTTGTTCACCCTGTAGCCAGGCATTGAACTTGTAATCCTTTGGGTCAAGTCACTGCATTCAACCAATGCTTTTATTCATTGGTCCATGTGACATCAAGGACAAGAGCCCTGATATTAAGCCCAAAGCTGGAGGGAGAATAGATTTGGGCCTTTTCCAAGGTTATCGTTTTACCTGAAAGTGAATATAATTAACTTAACCTTTTTTTTTTTTTTTTTTTTTTTGCATAATCATTTCACCCCACGCAAGACAGGACTGCCACTAATGCGCAGGGGATTACAGTGAAAGAGATAAATTAAGGTACAGAAGATGTCAAAGAAATGATAAGAGAAGGGTGGGAATCAACGAGATAGAAGATAGCAATTGACTTTTCATTTAAACTTTTGGAGATTGTAGCTATCAGGGAAGTAAGCAAACTGAAAGGAGTTCCACAAACGGGAGGTGCAAGAAAAGAAACTGTTAGAGTAGAAGAGGGGTTTTACATTTAACTATTCTGACAGTAAGAGGCTTGGACCTTGATGTCAATCTAGTAGCATGTGTAAATACATGTGGTTTGGGAACCTGGGTTAAAAAAAAAAAATCTCATCAGAACAGTTGCCATGAAAATTTGTAGAAAAGACGGAGGGAAGTCACATCGCATTGGTGAGAAAGTGACTGAAGGCAGGCTGCCAAGTCAGGTTCGATTCTATTGCATATCCTCCTTTTGGATTTTGTTGAGAATCTGAAGATGAAGAGCAGGAACACCTAACCAGATATGACAACAGGATTCAGTACTTGGATGAATGGTAGACTTATAAAATTGAATTTGAACTCAGCTGGCTGATTTCTCATTCAGTCACTAATCATTTCAAGCCATGACTTACACAACCAAAAAAATCTTAATGATCTATACAGCTGTACTACAAGCCAAAAGTTCAAGGTGTCTGGATTTTGAAGAATCACCCAAAACTTGATTAGTACATGCCTCTTTCATAATTAATTCAGTATCACACTTCAAGCCAGAGATTTTCTCTTCTTGAGTGGTTTTATCATAAATATAGTTCAAACTTTTCCCTGGTAGATTTATCCTTTGTTTCCTCTTTAGGATTGAGTTTTTCTAATTTCTTCAAATTTTTTTTTTCTTTTCATTTCTACTGGCCACCCTGCACCTTTGGGGCATTATTGCATTGCTTGGGGTGATGGGGTTCATGGATTAAAAAAAAAAAGTATCAGTAATAATAAAATGAATCTATTACTGCATGAAGTTTTGCATAAAATTGTAGCTATTTTTGCCTAATCTAGTGTGCTGGCTTAAGGTAAACTTGGGGCTGCTGGATTTAAAATTCTAATTAGCCCCTCCTATAAAAAACTGGACATCATGCAATGAATTAAATAGTTTCATCTTAGCTTAGTAGGAATTAAACCAAAACACACACAAGGCTTACTAATTATTAAATCCTGACAGTGAACCCCAAAGTTTTGGTCTATAGTGTACTTACTACTAATGATTTGAGTCCAACCTGTTGACTCTTCCGCCATGATTGGCTAAATTGGTTGATTTAATGACGTGTCAGCTCTTTTTGGGTTATTTATCAAATTTTGTTTGGGGCACATAGTGAGAAGCAAACTCACTACTTGAGAATAGTGGTTAACCAGACTAACCTTGTTAACCATTTCCCTAAGCTGAGAGTCCTATATCATAAGATTCTGTTGAATGGGTGTAAAAAATGAAATTCTGTATGAAATCTTAGATGATTGTTCTGTTTTTTTTTTATTTTTATTTTACAGTGACTACTTGTTATTGTTTACAATGGGACTGTGTATTCTTTGTTGTCAATATTGTCTATTTGAGCATTTCATTCCATTGGCTGATTGTTATCTACTTTATTTCATTGATGTTGCTTAAGATGCAGTTGTGATTGTTGTCAGCTTGCATGCATTTTTCAGCTGCATGTCTTTCTTCATTAGGAATCCATCTTGTAGCATTTCAGCTAAGACCAGGCACCTGATTCATTCTCAGGATGCGTCTTCCAGTAAATGATTGTGGCTTAAAAAATAATTCATTGGCTAGATCCTTAGCCACAAAATGAAACCATGAGACTATTGCTGTAGTAAGCAAATTTTATTTTGGCTGTAACCTGTTATAGATAAGGCAGAGATGAGTGGTGGGGCGGTCTTCCTTTTGGTGTCTTAGGGTGGCATTTTCTTCTGTCTCTTGGTGTTAGGCTGCTAGTGACCACTGTCTTATACAGGACAGTTCTTGGTCTTGTCAGCTTTATCTAAAAAAATGATTCATCAAGAACTCAGAACTTGGTTTTACTCAGTGTTCTTGGTTGTCGAGATCATTTGAGCTGGTTCTTGTGATGTCTGCTCCATTAAGCTGACCTTTCTTACCAAAATAGATAATGTAATGCAGGTGGATATCAGCTGTTTCTACAAGACCAATTCTTCAAAAAGAATGGAAGACCAATTCTTCAAAAAGACACTAAATACCATGAGAAATTCTTTGTATTGGCTTCCAGATTAATTTTTTTTCTCATTGATCATGTAATATTGCAAATATATTATGTCAACTTTGTTTTGCCATACATTTTGAGTACAAATCATTCTTGTCTTTACTTTTTTATTTTTTTATTTTTTATTTTCTGAATCTGATTTGCTTCTCAAATATGAAATTTGTGCATGTAAAATGATTTGAATGGGGAAATTAGTAGACTTTCCTATAAATAAGTACACTCCCGACTACATTTACACTAAGATCCAAAGATGTATTGGGAGACAGAAACAAAGAAGAGTACTTAACTCTTATGTGATATCTATTCTCCTGTATGGTATCAAATGCTAGACAATCTCCTCAAAGATGAAAAAAAGACTTGAAGCAACAGAAATGTGGTTCTACAGAAAGATGCTGAGGATACCATGGACCGAACATGTGAGAAATAAGAACGTTTTGGAGAAAATGGAAACCATAACTTATACTTAACAGTAAGAGGGGACAGTTGAAATTTCTGGGGCATATGAAGAAGGAGAGCTTGGAAAACTAGATGCTCATAGGACAGAGTGAAAGCAAAGAAGGACAGAGGAAAGCAGCATGTAACATACTTGATAGCCTTGAGTAAATAGATGGTAGAACAGGGTTTGGGGAAAAATAGCAAAACTACAAATCATTTGAAGTGCTATAAGGGACAGGAAGATGTTGGGAGCCATGATCATGAGTTTTACCAATATGCACTAATATATCTTTTGTTATGAATATCCTTTTAGTATGTCAACTTTTGTTATTCTAATAAAATTTTGTACCCCCTGTAAAAAAATATTTCCAAGAACTATTTAAACACTACAAATCATATTTGTAGTTTAACCCACTTAAGGAAAAACTTAATTATTAATGGTTTGAAAAATATACTTACTTTTTATATATATATATATATATTTGTGTATTTGGGCAACAATCTCTTCTTTTATACAAGTTTCATTGAAAATGACAAAGTATTATCATTAAGTTTTTATATAATTTTTTTTCATGTGTTTGTATAATTTTTTTCTATTCGGAACTCTAATTATATAAGAATTGTCCGAAACTTTTGTACCTTTGAGTGCTTTTGGCTATACTTTCAGTCATTATCAAGAATTAATTTTGTTTTACTTATAAATAAACATGTGGAAAGTTTAAGTATATAGAGTCTTGTGTATTTTCCATAACATTAGTTACGTATCCCACGCTGCAATAATAGATCTACCAAGAAAAGTGAAATGTCAGAACCTGGACATTAAATTGACTGTGGATGATTTAGCAATTGAAACACTTTCTATACAGTTTTGTCTTAGTAAATTGCTTTCATTTTTAATTAGAATAGCAGTTTTATTAAAATCAAAATTATAGTCAGGCTCCTTACAGTGAGTAACTTGACAGCATAATTTAAGTTAAATAAAATTTAGTTATGTACATTATTCCAATTTCTTCAACTAATCTCTGAAAACTGGTCAGCACTTTCTAGAATTTTTTTTTTTTTTCAAATTGCCCTATATGGTAACTATTTTCTGTTTTCTAATTTCCTATTCTATTTAATGTCTTTATGCAAATTTAATTTATTTTAACATTATTGAAAACAATTATCCAAATTAATTTACGCTTTAAGATATTTATTGTGTATCATTTGTCAGCTAAGGCTTATTAGTATTAATAATTGTTTTTGTTTCAGTCTGCTTTGAAAAATTTCAAGTTTAGAAAATTTTCATTCTTGAGTGTTAAAAAAACAGTTGAATATTCTTTTATTGGCTATAAATGTTCTCTTTGATGAATGTAAATCTATACAAATAAAGCAAAATCTATATTTTTCTTTTCATTTAATTTTCTAGATATTGTTAAAATCTAAATTTAAATGATTTTTTTCTGTACTTTGAAATTTTGCTAAATTTATTAATTTTAACATAAACAGTATCACAGACGTGTAAGGGAGATAACTTTAGGCTTCTACTTTAAGTTACCTTCCTTTTTATTTCAGTTAAATTTCTTTCATTCACTTATGCACCGTTGGGAAAGGTATTAATCCGTCTCTTCTCTCCAGTTATGGGTTAAATAATAGGACATATTGGGTTCTATAACCTTGGCTGGCAACCAATCTACTGCAGAAAGCAATGGCAACCTATTGCGGGATAATCTTCTGCCCAGACAGTCAGTCATGTTGTTTCGAGACATGATCTCCCAAAGTGTGTATCATGTATGACACTTGACTGACCTTTTATGTATTTTTATTTTAATTTTTTTCCGTTATTAAATTTTTGTGAAATTAATTTGTGCTATTCAAATGGCCCATCAGTTAAACTTGTGTCATTGTTCATTAGCTATTTTAGGTGATTGAAATTTCAAACAGAACCCTTTATTTTATTCACTGGAGTAGATTATTCTAGTTCCACGAGCCATGCCTCTTCCAGATGTCTTTGTATCAGTTATCTCACATTAACACAACTCTCATAGTTTGTGTACACTTCTGCTGTAGCCACGTATTGAACTCAGAACTCTTTGGGTCAAGTCACTGGATTCAACCAATGCTTTTATCCACTGGGCCATGTGTCTTTGTAAAACAAGCTACCCTAGTGAGCAAAAGAAAGGGTTCAGTTTAAAATTCCAATCATCTGAACAAGGCCGGAGCCCACAGCAGCTGAAACATGAATATAACAATAAAGATGAAGACAATAGTCTGAACAATGTAAATCATTACAATGTCTAATCTCAGAAATATATTGGCTGGTTTAGAAGAAAAAAGAATTCTTCATTTGTTTTCAACCCCATTAACATTGTTAAAAAAATAAAAAAATTTCTCTCTCTCTCTCTCTCTCTGACCATTAAAATTAAGTAGTACCAATTTCTTTTTTTAAGTAGTAAGAACATAATTTCAGAAAAATCTAAATAATAGCCAGTCTAAAAGCAAGTGAAGAATAGCCTATTATAGCTATTGGAAAAGGCGTTAATCTGATGTTAAAAAGTCTGGATTGTAAGCAGGTTTCAGCCCTTCAAATTCTGTTTGGTCACATTCACAATGTGTACATTGTCATGCTGTAAGTGTGTATGTCCTTGATTGACCAATGTTAGCTAATGGGCCTTCAAAGCAACATAAATTCCCTAGAGTTGTTGAGCATAAAGGGACAAGCTCTAGAAACAAGCTTGAAATACCTTCAAATACACATGACACTTTTTATTCGAATTGACTTTTTTTTTTTTTACAACAGGTTCTGAAGTTTGGCTGGAACCAAGTAACTGATTTCCTTTACTAGGATTATGAAAATAGATCCATTTTTCATCCCCAGTTACAATTTGATGCCAAAAACCGGTATCTGGAGGATTTGGGAGCAGTTTTTTTTTTTTTATCGTATCACCCCGAGCAAGGCGATAGTGCCACTGATGTGCAGGGGGCTACATGAGAGTAAAAAGATTATGTAGAAGAGAGTGACGAGGAAGATGAACCAGTTGGAAAGGAGCAAAAGAAGGATGTGAATACAGGTGTGATGACTGTTGCAAAGGTGGATAGAAAGGAAAGGATATACGGGGTGGTAAAAGAACTAGAGTCAAGTGGTTAATAGATGAGTATTGACATTGTATTTAAATTACTGGAGGTTGTAGCCATCAGGAAAGCAAGAATATGGAAGTGAGTTCCACAGGCGGAAAGTGCGAGAGAAGAAGCTGCAGGAGTAGAATTGTCGTCTGCATTTGGTTAATCTAACTGTGAATGGGTGGGACCCAATTGCCAATCTGGTTGCACGAGTAAACACCTCTTGTGGAGGCACCAGTGACTTAAGTTCGTTGGAGCAGAAGCCATGAAAGTATTTATAGAACAGACAAAGGGAGGCCACATTTCGACGATGGGGAAGTGGCTGTAGTGGAGCTGCCAAGTCGGTACCTATCACATTGCTGATTCTCCTTTGGAGCCTGTCGAGAACACTGAGATAAACGGCAGGGGCGCCTGACCATATATGGCAGCAGTATTCCCTGCACGGACGAATGGTTGATTTGTATATATGCAGGATGGATTCAGGCAGGAAAAACATCCTGGCTTGACACAGTGACCCAACTTTCTTAGCAGTGGAGTTGTTTACAAATGTTCACATGCCTGATCATTGATCAGTTCATGAAAAAATATTCAGCAGTGTCTGTTCACAATGGAAGTATTGATTCTGAAGCAGTAAGTGCTGCCAACAATGTATGGATACATGTGCTTGGCTGTTGTTCAACCATTTCAGTTCCTGGGTATGAAAAACTGCATCCGGTAGCAAGGTCTCTGATTGAGAGTTTGTGAGGAGCATGGAACCACCTCTTAATTGCTGTTGTTCCCAGGTCCACCCTGACCCAGAGTGGTAGTCTCTCTTTCTCCCTTTCTGACCTGTGAGTATTAGATTACCCAAACTCTCCTTCCTCATATGTCCCAAGAACTTCAGCTGTCTTTTCTTGATGTTAAGTATTAATTTCCTTTTCATTTCCATCCTCTTCAAAACCTTATTGTTGTTCACATGCTTGGCCCATGGTATCTTCAGCATCCTACTGTAGAATCACATTTCGGTTGCTTCAAGTCTCTCTTTCATCCTTGATGAGATTGTCCAACATTCACTACCATATTGAAGAACAGATATCATATTGGAATGTAGTACACTCTTCTTTGTTTCTAGTGAAATTTTCCTGTCTCTTAATACTTACTCAGCTTCTGGAATGTGTCTTTGACCATTCCAGTTTGCCTTTGGATCTCAGTGTCACACTTCCCAGGTATTTAAATTTCTGTACCAGCTTGATTTTCTTTTCTTCTTTCTTTTTTATACCCAACTTGCTATTGTCACTAAATGAAAAGCCGTCACAGTAGGTCTAGTTATCAGGGGCTGGCTGGAGAGAGCAGCCTTGTTGTGTTTATGGCATCAATTGATCTTAAATTGGGGCCTGTTGCTAACCATTACTCTTTTGCAAGTGGTATGACTGTAAGTGCAACATTTGCATTAGCAGCAATAGAAAATATTAATTGTATTTTCAGTATAAATGGAGACTAAACTTGCAAATACTCAATTTAGAAAAATTCTATGTAAATTAAAAGCAGGAATATAGTCTTTTAAAATAAAATTCTAGATTTTCTTTTCCGTTTTTGTTTTCTTGTCAAATTCACTTAATGGCTAACTGAGTACGTCTTTTATGCCAGGTAGAAAGTAAAAGAATATCGATGTAAAAAATTATATAATGTCTATTTAAATATTTGTGATTGAAACTATCAATAGAAATATATAAATGTTTGTGTATGCATATATAAGTGGTTTTATGTGCAAATATAAAAGTGTGGGCTTGTGTATTTACTAAATGAGTACACACACACACACACACACACACACACACACATAGTTTTTACAAAACCTAATTTTTGTGGACTGTTGTCTGCTGCTGTTTTAGGTTTTTTCCTTTGCTTATTCTCTAAAAAAGAACATTAATTTCAAAGTTCTATCACTCTCTTTGTTTTTCTTTGTTTTTTTTTCTAAAAAATTGTCACATTTGATTAATTTCCTCTTTCAACCTGCTTAAAAAAAAATTTCTTAAAGTCTGAAAATTTTGGCATCTCAGTAAGAAATATTTTCAATGTATATATCTACATTAAGAGGAACTGGTAAAATCTTGTATTTTTTAGTGACATATAGGGTACCCTATGAGCCATTTCACTAGCAGTGCTGTAACAAAACTGTTCTGTTCATTATTCCATAATTGATAGTAATCCTGTAAATTTATTCCTCTTTGTGAATAATGTGTGTGTGTGTACAGGGTGCTCTACAAAAAACAGGAAATTTTAGTATATGATAAAAAAAATTATATAAAAAATAAGTTTAGTTTGAACACCACATTTTTGTCAATTCAACTTAAAAATGTCTACTTTTTCAACAGGATAAAAAAAGAATATGCAGAAATACATTTTCTTTTATGCATGGCCCTTCAAACGTCACTCAATTATAACTCTGTAAATTACATTGTTTATTTGTAAAATACCAAGCATTCCTATTAGAGATAGTGTAGTGGTTTCCTGTTGTCTTCTTCACAGTTTGGAATTCAGAATTTTCCTTCTCTTAGACAGGCTCTGTATTCTTGTGCATTAACCAATCTTCTACTGCAATTTAACCCATAGCTGGGAGGAGGAAGAGACGGATTCATGCCTTTTCCAAGGTCATTTGTGTGAAAGGAAATGCAACAGACTACCTTGGAATTTGAACTTGGCATGCTGATTTCCCTTTCTATGCTGATATATGTTACACTACCTGCGCATCCACAAATATACATACATGCTCTCAAAATAACATTAATGGCATTGTAGTCTTATGTGGATCCATTTTCATAACACTGCCCTTATCATCCAAATTTTAATAAATACAGCATGTAGCAGAATTAGAACGAAAATAGGACAATAACAGCATGGGTTTGTTTATGATCATCATCATTTGACCAATCAGTGGTTGGTCAGAAATCAATCGACAACCCCACTCCACACAACATGGTCAAGCATTGCTGTACTCAGATCCCAGTGTTGTGAGTTGACATCAGGAGCCTCTTTTGATGGCTGATACAGACATAGATCACTGGTCTTACATCCGGGTGTTTTCATATACAGGATACTATCTTAAAAAAAAAAAATGCCAACCATGGCTCAAGACTTTTTCATTCATAAGGCTTGGGTCATCCCATGGTATGATTTTCAGGCACTTTCCAAAGGTGTTATACTGGGATCACCTCCTTCAGACTGATAACATCACCTCTTGACAAATCAGGCCCTGGGTATGACAATAAACTGCATCTGGCAGCAAGGCCTCTCACTGGGAGGTTGTGAGGAGCATGGAACCACCTTAACTGCTGTTGTTCCCAGGTCCAACCTGACCCAGAGTGGTAGCACCTGTTAGGGTCCCAGCTATGGGTAAATAGTTTATCCCCAAACTGGGGTCAAAACTCTATGAAAGTATAAAAATAGACTTTTCTAGAAATATGTACATATACTTTTATAGAAAAATAAATATTTTTGAAGAAAAAAAACTATTGCCATAATACATTTTTGAAAGAAAAAATTATTAACCAGTAATACATTTTTGAATATGAAACTAGAAGATATCTTTAGTTTTCTAAAAAAAAAAAAAGTGAAAATTTTTTTTCATCAAAATCTGACTAAATCAATCTTCTCACTCTAACTGAACATTTAAGAAATGCCTTAAAACCCTACCTTTTTGGCATTATATAACCCACAGAGGTTGATATGCCATTAAACAAAATTAGAATTCTTGACAAAAAGACAATCATGGTTAGATTTGAACCCAGGCTTCATGGCTAGAAAGCAAACATTCTAACTACTCAGCCATGCATTTGTTAAAGACACTGGAACAAGGAATGCCATATTTATGCACAGAATGATATCAGAAAGACAAATACAAAGAGATGTATACCTATGTTCTATAGATTATGCAAAATTCTTTGATAAGGTATGTCAAATTATAAGAATTATTTGAACTGCTAGGTAAAGATATTAAAATACTCCAGAACTTATACTGGCAGCAAATCGCTTGTATACAGCTAGAAAATGAATAGAAAATGGCGTAAGTCTGCTCACCAGACTTATTTCAACTTTACAGTGAGGTGATCCTGAGAGAATTAGAAGTCCTATCATGATTTATTATTGGTGACCACAGTCCTAGCACCAATTGATATGTAGATGACACAATGTTGATAGCAGACAGACAAGAAACAAGGACTCTTCCAAAAGGTAGAAAAGGAGAGAAGGACAAAACATTAATAATTGTAAGATAAAATGTATAGTTGTCAGCAAAAGGAACTGCTTCATATATGAACTATGAATTGGAGACACCAAAGTCATACAAGTACAAAATTTAAATATCTAGGAAGTGTTTTAACAGAGGGTGAAAAGTGTGAGACTGAAATCCAAAGGTGTATTAAGATGGTGAAAGATGCTTTGCAAAAGCTAAGCAAAACATTAAGAAATAGGTAAATTTGATTAGAAACAAAAAAAAAAAAATTACTGAGCTGTTATGTAGTATCAGTCATTCTATATGGTAGTGAGTGCTGGGAATCTGCTCACAGATGAAAAGGCAGCAGAAATGTGGTTCCACAGAAGGATGTTGAGAATATCGTTGAATGAAAATGTGAGCAATGGCAATGTTTTAAGAAAAATAGAAATAGGACACTTAGAATCAGATAGGGAGCAGAATTGAAATTTCTGGGACACATAATGAGGTTATCTCCTAAGAATTTCAACAGTAGAATGATGTCTAGCTGTATTCATATCACACTCTTTAGTAATCACCTATTTTGAGTGGCTCTTGGGCCTTTTATTGCATGAACTATATTAAGAAAAAATAAACAAAAATCAATGGATAAAAGTTTGTAATTTCATTGTATTTATGAAATACCAAAATTTTGAGTATTGCTATCTTTTTATTTTTTTTATGCCATCTGAAAATAAGCTAAAATTACACAAATTATAATTTTTCTTTATGCTTTTACTAAAAGAATGACAAAGAAATGTTGCCTCTTTGCTTCTGATGAGCAACAACTTGTCTCGAATAATATTGATTTTTATTTTTATTTTTTTAAACTCTTGTCAACATTTTGACACTGCTCATAAATTCAATGGGACATCTTTCTTCTTTCTGTTTTACTTGTAGTTCTGATACCTTCAGCTTCTACTTCACTAACACATCTTGCTTGATTCCTTCTGTCAGCAAGTTTTTGAGGTTTTTCTATAATTCAAGTTGCCAGTTTTGTTTTTGTTAGATATTAATATTCGACTTGTCAAAGAGAGCATTCAGTGTAAGGTCAGTGCTGTGGAAGTAGAAAGTAGATTACACCAAGGCAAGTTCAATTGGTCTGTTCTAGTTTCTTGTATAAGAATCCAATCTCCAAGAAGCATTTGAATTTAAAAATGGTTAAAATTTTAAGTGTTGAAAGGTTTTTCTTTTCGCTCTCTTTTTTTTTTCTTTTCGCTCTCTTTTTTTTCTTTTCACTCTTTTTTTTTTTTTTTTTTTTTTTTTTTACTAAATCAAACTGTTAGTTTTTAAGCATTTTTTTTTCTAATTTACATTTTTATTTTTTTTATTTTTTTCATTCTCCTACCTCTGTGTCAGTAAGGGTCATCATTTTTTTCAGAAGGAATGTCAAAGTTACTTAACTCTTTCATAAGTGCAGCTTTCCATAACGTTTGCCAAGATATGATGCAGATGTTTATTCAAATGCCAGCCCATAAAGCAGAGAGATGTTTACTTTCTTAGAATCTTCCAAAAAGGATTTAGAAGCAGAAAATGTTTGACATCGTTGGGTAATACTATTATAATAATAAAAAGGGGTGTGAATTATGATCCACACAGCTTGATCACTATTGAGGGAGGTGACCAACATTCTGAAAATATGTTCTATTATTATATATGTGAAAAAGTTCCCAATATTCTCCTTTGTTTTAAAAAAAATTCTTTAAAAGCAACTATAGTTTTTAATTCACATTAGAAAGCCTTTTCTTAATCTTGTTTTTTTTTTTTTTTTTTTTAAATGTTTTTAAAAACCCGTGAAATAAGTGTGACTAAATCAGAATAAAATGAGTGGAATATATTGATTGAAATCTGACAAGATGATAGAATAAATAATGAATAAGTAGGGAAAGTGTTTTTAATCTAACACATTTCACTGTATTAAGCTTCTTGAAAGATTTTGTTTATAAGACGTGAACTTAAATATTAAAAAAAAAAAATTTAATGAAACAAAGACACATACTAACCAACATTCCAGTATACTGTCTCTGTTTTTGTTTGTTTTTGTTTTTAAAATAATGAAAAAAATGAAAATAACCCAAATAATAAAGAACACAGAAATAATCAGCAAAAACAAATTCACAAATAAGAAAAGCAAACAGTGTAGAAAGTGTGGAATATATAGAAATAGATAACCAAAAACATAGTCATGCTTAAGATCCCCCTCACTAAAATAATTACCACTCAACAGATTCCAGTGTAAATATAGTCTCCTTGCAGGAGACCTTTTTCAAATAAACTGACATCTCCTTTAAAGGATATGAAACTGATCACAAAATAAATGTATCAACAATTGAGAATGAATACTTCAATATTGATTAAAATACACCATGAAAAACTACAATTAAACACAGACCATGGCAGTAAACTTCAATTAATTGAACAATAACCATAAGTTCAATTTTTTTTTTTTTTTTTAATCATATCACTCCAAGCAAGGCTGTGATGCCACTGATGCACATGGGGCTACTTAAGAGTAAAATGATTGGAAAAGAGAAAGCCGGAAACCACATCCTAAACAGGAAACAAGGGATGAGCCTCTTCACCTGTTCAATAGATGTGGGCGGAGTGTGAACCGGGCGATAGTTTAGTCTATCTACTCCAATTGAGAAAAAAAAGAGAAAAAAGAAAAATGAAAAGTGAAAGAAGATTGAAAAAAAAAAAAAAAAAAGCCGGGAACCACATCCTAAACAGGAAACAAGAGATGAGCCTCTTAACCTGTTCAAAAGACGTGGGTGGAGTGTGAACCGGGCGATAGTTTAGTCTATCTACTCCAATTGAGAAAAAAAGAGAAAAAAGAAAAGTGAAAGAAGATTGGAAAAAAAAAAGAAAGCCAGGAACCACATCCTATTCCTCCAAAACATAGACTGAATAAGACTGAACTAGAAAGTTTAATTGGCCAATTTTCTACTCCCTTTCTACTAATGGGAGATTTTAATGCGTGCAGCAATTTTTGGGACAATAGAAATCATAATGAAACTGGTAAAACTATAGAATCTCTACTAGAATCATATGATCTGTGTATCCTTACTAACCAAATGCACACATACTTACACCAAAGTATCAGATCGACATCAGATATCGACCTAACCACATACTCCTCATCAATTTTTATGAACTTTTAATATAGAGTTCATGATGACCAATCTGGTCGTCACCATTGGTCTATTTTCCTAAATATTAGCAAGCTTATGCCCTAAGAAAGGAATCCAAAATGGCAACTACATAAAACTAATTGGTTAAATTTCAATGAACTCCGCTCATCCCAAATCAACATGGAATTTCTCAATGAACCAGAACCAATAGTTTTCTTTACAGACATATTAACACAAATACTGAGACAAACAATACTCATATCTTCCTTTCAACCCCATACCAAATCAAATTTATAGCAGAATGCAGAGAAGCAGTTAAAACCAGGAAAAGTACTAAAGGTATTCTTACACAACCCAGCCACAATCAACCTAAAAAAACTACAAGCAAAGGCATTTTTTTTTTTTTAATCATCTCACCCCAAGCAAGGCATTCCACTGCCATTATTGCACATGGGGTTACATAGGGGAAGGTAAAGAGAAGGAGTGGTTAGACATAGGGAATGTCAGGAGGAAGGTGACAGATGAGTAAGGATACCGAGGATGAGGGTTGGGCAGATGGGAATAGTGTTTTATAGAATAGGAGCAGGTTTGTGTGTTAGGAGGTGTCTATTGACCTTACATTTAAACTCCTGGAGATTGTAGCCGTCGGGGAAGCAATCGTGTGGAAGGGAATTCCACAGTCGGGAAGTGTGAGGGAAGAAACTGTTGGAGTAGAAGTTACGGTTGCATTTTATAGGTTTCACTGTAAAAGGGTGGGATCTAGTTGCTAATCTAGTATCTCATTCAAATTCGTATTTAGGGGGCACCAGTGATCTAAGTTCATCGAAGCAGAATAGGCATGCAGTATAATGGAAAAAAAAATCTAAAAGAGAAGCTTGGCAAAATTCCATCTTCAGACTAAACAACAAAATCCCAATAAATAAAACATGGGAAATAAGGAAAATGAATAGAGAAACATCACAAATCGCAACAGTCCAATTAACCAAACAAATTGAGATAAATGCACTGGGAAAAAAATAGATAATTACAACAGAATTTCATAGAAACTCCTCAATAAATCGCTACACTTTAAAGTTTCACAAATATATAAACATTAAGGAACAAGAAAAACTTACATTTACTTCAAACAATAAAGAATAAAATATTCTCTTTACTATGACAGAACTAAAAGACTCCATAGACAAAATTTAAAAAAATTGATACTGGTTCAGATGAAATTCATTACCAATTTTTAAAACACCTACCAGAGTCTCTTTTAATACTTCTCCAGATCTTCAATGATATTTGTTATTCAAACAAATTTCCAAAATTGTGGCTTGAGTCTGTCACTGTTCTAATTCATAAACCTGGCAAAGATCATTCCAACCCCCAAACTACTGACCCATTGCACTAGGAAGTTGCATTTGCAAGATGATGGAGAGAATGGTAAATGCTTGACTAATAGGGCAGCTGGAAAGAGAAAAATCTTATTTAGCTTCCAAATGGGATTCTGGAATTCACTTGTTTGTTTAGAATCCCTTGTTTGTGATGGCTTTGTTCAAGGCCATCATGTGGTATCAATATTCTTTGATCTTGAAAAGAAACCTATGACACCACATGGAAGGATGAAATCCTAAAAGACATGTACAAGATTGGCATAAATGTAAGAATGACTATATTCATCCAAAATTTCTGATCAAACGAAACATTCATAGTATGAAATGCCAATACATCAGACACACACAAGCTGAAAGCAGGAGTACCTCTAGTTAGCATTTTATCAGTTACATTATTTATTCTTAAAATAGTGTTATCAAAACCATTAATACAGGACTTGAAAAATCCCTGTCTGTAGATGATTTCTCAATATCATACTCATAAGTAAAAATGCCTTCCTCTGAAAGATATGGAAAAATAGACAAATGAAAATGGATTCCGTTTTTCCAAAGCAAAACCTGTTTGTATGCATTTCTGTAAAAAACAAGCTTGCCACTTCAATCCAGAATTAAAATTAAATGATCACTTAATTCTCATAATCCAACAAATAAAATATCTAGGAATCATACTAGGTAGCAAACTATAAGGTGTACATTGATTACCTAAAACATAAATATCAAAAGGCTTTGAAGCTTCTAAAAATAATATTAAAACTGAATTGGGGTGCTAACCAAAAAGTAATGCTCAGAATATATAGGTCACACATCAGATCAAAATTAGACTATGGGTGCATTAATTATATTGGCAAAAACTATCCTTTCAATATTCACTAAAACTATAATCCAACCCAAATAACTTGTTAAGTACCATATGTGATACACACTTGGGCGATCATGTCTCGAAAAAGACATGACTGACTGAGCAGAAGATTATCCCGCAGTAGATTGCCATTGCTTTCTGTGGTAGACTGGTTGCCAGCCAAGGCTATAGAACCCAATCTGTCCTGTTATTTAACCCATAACTGGAGGGAAGGGACAGATTAATACCTTTCCAAAGAGTATTTGTGCATAAGTGAATGCAAGGAATTCAACTGGAATTTGAACTTGGCACCCTGATTTGTCGTTTTCAGTTGATATCCACTGCACTGCAATGCACATCCTGCATACTAAAAAACACATAAATCTCAATATATTCACTTCTATAGAAATAAATTAACAATCGTCCTTACACTTTGATTCCAAACCTACAAAATAAACAAGGTAGCTTTATGGTCATTCTTCAAACCTCACATATTCTCTCTTTCTCTTTCTTTCTCACTCTCTCTGTCTCTTTCTTTCTCGCTCTCTCTCTCTCTTTTTCTCGCTCTCTCGCTCTTTCTTGCTCTCTCTCTTTCTTTCTCGCTCTCTCTCTCTTTCTCTCTTTCTTTCTCTCTCTCTCTTTCTTTGTGTGTGTGTGTGGCAAATTAAAAGACAAATATTGTGACTTAAAACCATTCTACACAGATGGATCAAAACTCCTAGATAGAATAAGTACAGCAGCCACTGACAGACAAATCTATAAACAAATCAGCCTACCAAATAATGCATCTATTTATACAGATGAACTGCAACCTATTAAAATGATAGAAAATTCAGGATATAGGAAGTTTATAATACTCTCAGACTTCCTATCTAGTTTAACAGCAATTAAAGAAAGGAAAACAAATCATCTCTATATTCAAGAAATCCGAGAAACTTGTCATCAGTTGATAAAGCACAAAATATAGACAAGGTAAATCGGAAATCTGGCATTCTGGTAAAAAAGAGGTAACGAAAATGAAAAATTAAACTCTAATGTCAGTTAAGTGCCATACGTGATACACGCTTGGGCGATCATGTCTCGAAAGAGACATGTCTGACTGGGCAGAAGATTATCCCGCAGTAGGTTGCCATTGCTTTCTGTGGTAGACTGGTTGCCAACCAAGGCTATAGAACCCAATCTGTCCTATTATTTAACCTATAACTGGAAGGAAGAGACGGATTAATACCTTTCCCAAGGGTATTTGCACGTAAGTGAATGCAGTGAATTCAGCATGAATTCGAACTCGGCTCCCCGATTTCTCGTTCTGAGCCGATATCCAATGCACCACAATGCACATCTAATGTACGGATTATAAAAACAAAATTACACAATACATCAAAAGAAAATGGCAAGCACTTCGATATGTTCCTGAACATTAATCTGTATGAACATAAGCTGACAATAAGAAAGGAGAATATAGAGCCATTGGCTGACTGTAGACAAGATGTAGTAGTCCTTTTTTTTCTTATGGCATATCAACCCTGGCAGGTCATTTATTGCCAACTAAATTTTATTTATTTATTGCTGGTAATACCTTTTTCTTTCAACAATTTATTGTTGTTTTTATGTAAGTTTTGCGTCTAGTAATACTTTTTATTTTCGAGTATCAAGATTCATTAGGATTTGTTTTTAAGGGCAGGGTTCCCAAGTTCTACCCTTGTTATTTAACCCATAACTGGAGGGAAGGGACGGATTAATACCTTTCCCAAGGGTACTAGTGCTTAAGTGAATGCAGGGTATTCAACTGGAATTCCAACTTGGTTCACTGATTTCTCTTTCCGAGCCGATATCCACTGCACCACAACGCACATCCATCACTAAACGCTTGCAGCACCTGGTATTCCCAAGCAGTCACCCATCTAAGTACTGACCAGGCTCAACGTTGCTTAGCTTTGGTGATCGAGCGAGAACCAGTGTATTCAACGTGATATGGCGGTAAGCCAGATATAGTAGCCAACAGAATAATTAGACACACCTACTTGGTGCGCACACACACAAACACACACACACACACACATGCTCAATGTGTGTGTGTGTGTGTGTTTACACACATTTCTCACCAATTTCTCACCATCAAGCATATCTTGATAGAATGCAAGAAGCAAAAAATAAGAAATACCTATCAACTGTTACCAAGCACAAAATGTTAACATGCTCTTCAAAAATTTACCAACTGCCCAAATAGGATATCTGAAGAAAAGAAAATACTTTCAGATTTTATAGAAAATATAGCTTTTCAACTTCCGGTTTAAAACATACCGTGGGGTTTGATATGCTGGTAAAATTAATAAACAAATCAATCAATCTTCAATGGGGGATGCAGGTTTGAACACTGCCAAAGGGTACATTATTTTGAATGCATAGGCTGGTAGACATATATGACCCAAATTCAGGTATCCACTAAAAATGTTTGAATATATATATATATATATATATACATACATACACGTCATCTACCTGTTTCATTATATCACAGCTTATTAGTGTGGCTAGAATCCGGCCGGAATCAAAACTTAACCAATTTGGTGTCAGTTGGAGTCGCTAAGCCATAGGCATATGGAATCAGAGAAGGGAAATTTTTAGAATGTTATATATAAGCGGCGTATACACTCACCAGTCACCGAAAGAACTCAATTCATTGCTGAAGAGTTATGCATATATTGCTGAAGTGGTAACTGCTTTTTTTTTTCTCTTTCTAGAATGCTCAATCATAATGAGAGGATAATATATGTATATATATATATATATATGAATTTTTTATTTGTTTAACATTATTTTTTATACGTTATTAAACAAATAAAAATTCAAATATTTTGGCTAATGCCAGTTTCGTAAATTTCCATATCCATTATATATATAATGTATGTATGTATGTATTATCCTATGTCTATAGCATGGCTTGGAGTTTCATGTACTACACAGTCATCGGGTGTTTATTATAAAACTGACTGCTCCAGGATTTTGATTTTGAGTTCTTGTGGTAGTTATATATTATAATCCTATTAGTATTTGTCTATATTCCTGAGATGAGGTAGTATTTACATTATTCGGACTATTGTCCTCATCTTTGTTGTCATTTGTACAAATGGCAACAAAGATGAGGACAATAATCTGAATAATGTAAATTTGATTTGGACTGAAACTTCAATATGAAATTGGAAAGTAAAATCTTATTATTTTAAATAGGTAGAATATTTTTAGGGCTGTGGTTATGTTTTGTGCCTCTGGGTCAAAGGAGATTACTTGTAGTTTTTATTTTTCAATGGTAAACAAAAGGCATTAATGGATAGTAATAATAAAAAAAACAACCAAAATAAGTAAATAAAAATACAGATTATTTATATCAATCCAAGTCGACATATCTGAGCATACATTTATTTCTATGCTACCATGTGGTCATCAATTCACTTTTGTTTAGGATAATATGTATATTTATTATTATATATCACTCTGTAGTATTGTACTTTGTCGAGCGATGGTTGGTCGCTGGTGTTGGGAATGATATTTATGGAAATTTAAAAACAATTTAAAGATTTTTTGATCTAATTACACGTAGGGAATATCTAATATAGGATGCATGTAATACTGAATAGACGGCAAAGAATAGAATAATTAAATCAAATAAATCTGATTTTGAAACTAATGATGCAGAAAGGATGAGGGAAGGACTAGAGTTAATTGGATAGGAGATGGGAATTGACATTGCATTTAAATTCCTGGAGGTTGTAGCTGTCAGGAAAGCAAGTATACGGAAGGGAGTTCCACAAGCGGAAAGTGTGAGAAAAGAAGCTACTGGAGAAGAATTGTTGGATGGATTTGGCAGGTTTAACTGTAAATGGGTCGGACCTTGTTGCCAGTCCGGTTGCTCGAGTAAATTCTTGTGAAGGGGGCACCAGTGACCTAAGTTCGTCGGAGCAGAATCCATGAAAATATTTGTAGAAGAGACAGAGGGAAGCCCCATCCCGAAGGCGAGAAAGTGGCTGGAGTCAAGCTGTCTAGTTTGAACTGATCACATTACAGATTCTCCAGTCACTAATCTTGAGTTGAACAGCAGGAGTGCCTGACCAGATATGACAACAGTATTCTATGCAAGGTCGGATGGTTGATTTGTATCTGTGCAAGATGGATTCAGGCAGGATAAAACTTCCTGGCTTGACACAGTGACCCAACCTTCCTCGCAGTAGATTTAACTATATTTATTAATAAAAGAAATCTTAAAAGGGGTGGGTGTTGTGGAGTAAATAAAACAACTCTGGTAACTTAAATGGGATAGTCTAGATGCTTAAATGACGAACTCTTGTGAGTAAAGGATAATTTGTTGGAGTCAGTTTTCAGCGTATTTCTCACAAATGTCATGCCAAGTGCCTAAACGAGGCTAATATTATAACACCTATATATGGCAGCAGTAATCCATTTTAAACCTGACTTAGCTCTTGTAAAGATAAAGAGGATGTGCATTGTTGTTGTTCAGTAGATGTCGTCTTTTTTTTGGTGAATTCATTGTATTCACTTACGCACAAATACCCTTGAGAAAGGTATTAATTCCATCTCTTCTCTTCAGTTATGGGTTAAATAACAGGACAAGATTGCCTTGGTTGGCAATTAGTCCACTGCAGAAAGTAATGTCAGCCTACTGCAGGAAAAACTTCTGTCCAGTCAGTCATGTCCCTTTCGAGACATGATCATCTAAGTGTGTGTTACATATAGCACTTAACTGACTGAAAGATAGGATATCACAAGTAACGTTTCAGTTAGTCTTGGAATCTGTTAATTTCTTGGAATTTCAAATGTACATGTCTTTAGGCTTGGAATCTGTTAATTCAGAAGGCCACAAATTATACTAACATTTGTTTAATAAATTAAATACACACGAAACATGATTAACCAACAGTATTTATATTATTTGGACTATTGTCCTCATCTTTGTTATTTGTACAACGTTTCAGCTGTTGTATGCTCCGGCCTTTTTCAGGTGCTAGGAATTCGAACCAAATCCTTTCTCCTTAAGGACACATGACAGTGCAAATAGGTGTTGGTTAGTTTCTGTGACATGACACAAAGAGTTGTGAGTTCAATACCAGGCTACAGCAGTGGTGAGCAAGTAACTTACAGGGTTAGAGGGAGATAACTCATGACTATCAGAAGAAACTCTAAGCAAGGAATGAAAGACTCCAGTGATTGTAATAAGGGGTTTGATTTGAAATTCCTTGCCTGAAGAAGGCTGGTGTGTACAACGGCTGAAGCATTGTACAAAATGCAACAAGGATGAGGACAATAGTCCAAATGATGTAAATAGTGTAAATATTACCTCATCTCAGAAATATAGACAAATACTGAATGATTAACCAATGGCAATCAAACAACTGTTAAAAATCCCAGAATTTCTTTATATCTCATTCTCTGATGAATGATGTTAATTTAATAAACATTTTGCTTTATCTTATTTTTCAGCAGCAATCTTTTAAATATCTTTCATTAAATATGGCCAATAAGGAAGATTTAATTTTTTCTTTAGTTCTTCAAGCATCCATATATTTTTCTGTACAGAGATTTTATATAATTTTCATTGTCCTAAGCCACTTTCTTTTAGCTATTATCAAGGGGTAGGGGTTGCTTTTGGTGTTTTTAGTTTGTGTGAGAGTGTGTATATATATATATATATATATATATATATATATAGTGTGTGTGAATTTTTATTTGTTTAACATTATTTTTTAATGGATACTCATATATATACCTTAGTAAAGTCTGATCTAAATATGGCATCTTTCCAGTGTGGGAGTTTGCAGGTTCGATTTCTGCTGGAAGATACATATTCTCCAAACAATTTCTTAAACGATTAAGGCCACTGGAAATTATAATGCACTGTTTAACTATATAGTAACATTATAACATATTTATATTATAAATTCTAAATAAATATTGCTCTACTTTGTACTGAGAACCTTTTGAAGAACAGTGTTTCTTTGGATACGGAATCTTAATCCATCCATACCTACCCTATACTTTTATATATGTGTGTGTGTATATATATATATATATATATATATATATATATATATAATTATAAAAAATAAACAAACTTTTCACTCAAATACGAGTATCCATTAAAAAGTAATAATGTTAAACAAATAAAAATTCAGATATGTCAGCTAATGCCAGTTTTGTGAATTTACGTTAAATTCCGTAATATATAAAATAATTTCTTTTGAAATGTAAGACATTTTAAAACTTTTTCCTATTGCTGTTTTGAAGACATTAAACATGTGAAGATACCTTTGTCAGTTGTAACTTTTTTAAAACTTTATTTCTTCTTTCTTAAATTTCAGTTCCACAACAGGAAATTTGCTGTCTCCAGAGCCACAAGAATCAAAGCAACAGACTTGCTCCACAGAATGAAACCATCCAAAATACCTGTTGAAACCTCGTATAGCCTCTTAGCATTTGTTTGCGATGCATGAAAACCAGGGCGATGTGAAGAGGTGTGAAAATATCTGTTAGTGTTAAGGGGTGTCTGCTGCTGCTGTCGTCTCAAGTTTTTTGCTCTTCCAATGGACTGCTCATTTTTGGTACCCGCATCCCTTTCACTGCTTCAATAGAAGCGGAGAATAAGAATTTTCAGCTCCTTTTCTTTTTTGTGCTTTCATTGTTTACTTTATTGGATCACCGTCCACTGACCTTTCTGTTTCGTGCCTCATCAAATTGATTAAAGCCTTGTCATGATTCTCTTTTGCAATACCACCCTGCCAAAAATATATTATATATACATTTATGATGGGATAAATTTGTCAAGCCACAGGTCATCAACTTGATGAATAAATATAAAAAACAAATTAAACGTTTAAAAAGATTTTCTCGTATTGATCTCCAAAACAGTTTTTAATTTTCCTGTTATGAAGCTAAGTATTTATTTTTTCTTTAATAAGGTTGTTTACCAACTTGTATTGAATTTTGTTTCTAGAAGAGTGTTGTAGACAAAAGAAAAACATTGGTATACCATTTTTCTAAGCTTGAATCTTGATCTAGTCATGGCTCTCCATGAATGCCTATCCTTTATAGCTCTTGGTAATTGTTTTTTACCATTCCTCTCACTTCCTGTTCTGCTATCCACAGGCATGTTTCTATCTAACCTTATATTTAGTCTATCCTGTGAATATCAAATTCTTCAAGCCGTCTTCATGTGTCCCAAAAATTTCAACTCTTTCTGGTATAAAATTCATATAGAAATGCTCTTAGGTGTCTAATACAAGGGCAATGGTTTTAGTAATAAGGGTGGTGTCAGACTGTTTCGCAATATGAGTATGTCTTTATAAAAGTGGGGCTGGAAAAAAAAAATGTAGAAATCTACCATCTGCCCATGCATTGAATACTGCTGTCACATCTGGTTGAGTGCCCCTGCTATTCATCTTGGGGTTCTTGACAAAATCCAACAGAGAATCTGCAATATAACTGATCCCATCCTGGTAGCTCAACTCCAGTCACTTTCTCACTGACATAATGTGGCTTCTTTCTGTCTCTTCTTCAAATACTTTCATGGCTTCTGCTCCAATGAGCTTAGCTCCCTGGTGTCCCCTCTGCATGAATTTACTCAAGTTACTGGACTAGCAACTAGGTTCCACCTCTTTACAGTGAAACCGATCAAATTTAACCGCAACTTCTATTCTAGTAGCTTCTTTGCTTGAACTTCCAGCCTGTGGAATTCCTTTCTGTATACTTACTTTTCTGACAGCTACAATCTCCAAGAATTTAAATGCAATTTCAATTGCCGTCTCTTATCTCCTTGACTCGCATCCTTTTTTTGACAACCCTTGCTTCATGTTCTTCTCCCTTTCCACTCTATTCTCATGCAGCTCTTTTCACATCAATGTTTTCATTCTTCTCTTATCCATTCTCTGACTCCACTGTAACTTGTTCCTCTTTCTCATCACTCACCTCTTATGCCCTGCCTTGCTGAGGGTGAAATGATTAAAAAAAAAAAATTAAGCAATAAAATAAAAATATTTTTTACCTCAGAATCATTCTTGTAACATAGCTAACCTCATTTTGTAGGACTTCTTTTGTGCACATGTTTAACAAATTATTAATTACCTTCTCTTTTTTTTATATATTGTTTTATAATTGGTTATAATTGATATCTAGAAATATGATAGTTGACTTTATTTTATACATGGTAATAGATATTTTAGCGCAGGATGTGCATTGTGCTGTAATGAATATAATTTTGAAATGAGCAATTAGAAATCTGAGTGTGAATTCCAGTTAAATTCATTGCATTCACTTACGCACATATGCCTTTGGGAAAGGTATGAATTCATCTCTTCTCCCTCCAGCTATGATTGATTAGCAGGACAGTTTGGGTTCTATTGCCTTGGTTGGCAACCTACTGTGGGAAAATCTGCTTAGTCAGTCATGACTCGAAAGAGACATGATTGCTCAAGCATGTATGACATATGGCACTTAACTAACTGGAGATATATAAAAATATGGCTTCGCAAATGCTCAATATTAAATTTCTTATTATATGTGAAATGTTAATGAGACGCTTTCTTACATCCTTTATCCTTGTGTCTTTTTCATATCGTGTAAAAGCTGATGTTGCAGAATATAATTTGTGAAATTGTGTATCAACAATGTCAAAAAAAAAACATAAAAAATTTGTCTAGAAATGGAATGTATATGGTGTCCATGTTTCAGATTCTCTATCAGTACTGACAACTCTACAAAATAAAAAAATTAGAAAACCCACTAATCATAAAACTATTGTGCAAATTAACATCATTGTCAGATACAAAAGAAATTATCCTTTGTTTGATTCCAAGCCATGTGGGAATCCGAGGAAATAAGGCTGGCACAGCCGCCAAAAATGCACATAAAGAGCCCATTGACCAAACATATCAGATCCCAAACACAGATTTAAAAGTAAAAATACGATCATATATCCAAAATAAATGGCAAATCCACTGGAACAACTGCAATCCAAATGAATTACTAACAATAAAACCCACTCTAGGTGAATGGATACAGGGTTACAGGGAATCATGAAGGGAAGAAGTTATCCTTTCTCAACTCCATAGTGGACAGACTAAAATAACCCATCTATTCATACTGTTAAAAAAAGGAACCGCCATGGTGCACAGCTTGTCATGCCCCTTACACTGGAAGACACTTCATGATGGACTGCACTGACTTTTCATTTATGCAAAAAAAAATATTACAACACAAAAGAAGTATTTGAACGCACCAAGATAGACCGTTTAATGGCATATTTAAAGAAAATAGGACAAAACAATAAAATTTAATTAAAATAAAAATGTATACAATCTAATGTGTACAACCACTCTAATGCATGCAACTACTTCAAAAGAAATGTGATCCTAAAATACAAAAGCTGACCCTTAAATGACCAAAATGGTTGAGGGGTCGTTAAACTCAAACCAAACCAAAAAGCGGTAAATTCAGAAAGACACGAGACCAACCGTTAAAACTGGTGACGACTGATGTGACTGAAAAAGCACGTATCATGTATGACACTTAACTGACTGACCACCCCAAAAATAATATTAGTAACCAAATATTACTAATTTATCATTTCAAAACTAGATTTTAAAAAATATTCAAAATTCCATAATGATAATTATCACATAATTCATAATGTTAATTCAGCTGTTCCCACCTGCTTTGGGATTTTAGAAGCACTGGATGTCTGAAATTGGGGAGAACATAACTCTCTGTAGCCTTTACTCCAAGCTTAACTCTTAATATTGTTGATAATACACCATTAAAAATCAGAATTGTGGGAGGGGGATTTAATATAAAAATTATATTTTTGCTTATATTGAAGGCAATTTCAAAACAACAACTTGTCATGTTTTTAAAATTCTTCTTATGGCAATTGATGTCACCAAACGAACATCCACAATATATCCGGAATATATTTGTAGGTATGTCTCTATTCACCACAAGTATATTTTTATTCTGATCTTATGCTCCCTCACCTTTTAACTGTTGGAAAAAAAGGTAACAAATTGTTTTTAAAATCCTATAAAAATCATTTTTATCACCAGTTACCAACTATTGTCTGACGAAGCACAATTCATAGTATTGAAACATGAAAGCTTTTGTGTAGCAATGTAATGTTTTTCTTGTAATCACTTATAAGAAGAATATTATAATAATATATTGTGCCTCTTCTATAAATACTTTCACGGCTTCTGCTCCGATGAACTTAGATCACTGGTGCCCCCTAGGTATGAATTTGTACGAGATACTAGATTACCAACTAGATCCCACCCTTTTACAGTGAAACCGATAAAATGTAACCGCAATTTCTACTCTAACAGCTTCTTTTCTCACACTTCCCGCCTGTGGAAATACCTTCCACATGCTTACTTCCTTGACAGCTACAATCTCCAGGAGTTTAAATGTAAGGTCAATAAACACCTCCTAACACACTAACTTGCATCCATTCTCTCAAACACTCTTTCCATCTACCCAACCCTCATCCTCGGTATCCCTACCCATCTATCACCCTCCTTTGGAGATTTCCTATATCTAACCACTCGATCTCATCACCTTTCCCTATGTAACCCCTTGCACAATAGTGGCAGTGTAATGGTGGTATTCATACTTATATGTGTGTGTGTTGTTGCACCTGGGGACTGCTGTTCAATTTCATTGTGCAATGCAGTAACAACATTACAAACCGTGACCATTGTTCCCTGCATTTGTTGTTGGCTGTCAGATCTGGTATTTCAAAGCAATTAAGTCTCGAGTTATAGTCTTATTTAAGCAAATATGTAACACAAAAATTACATTATTATAATGCTGGCATATTCCTCCCACCCCCGCCCATTAATTTTAAAGAAATTCCAATTATCACCCAAATCTGGACGTCACCTACACAAAGCTTAGAAATAGGGCAAAATATATGAAAAATAAAATGTGTGACATGTCTTGTCCTAAAAATATCAGTCAGTTAAGTGCCATACGTGATACACGCTTGGGCGATCATGTCTCGAAAGAGACATGACTGACTGGGCAGAAGATTATTCCGCAGTAGGTTGCCATTGCTTTCTGCAGTAGACTGGTTGCCAACCAAGGCTATAGAACCCAATCTGTCCTGTTATTTAACCCATAACTGGAAGGAATAGACGGATTAATACCTTTCCCAAGGGTATTTGCGCGTAAGTGAATGCAATGAATTCAGCTGGAATTTGAACTCGGCTCCTCAATTTCTTGTTCCGAGCGGATATCCAATGCACCACAACACCCATCCCCTGAAAATATCAGCAAGATAAAAACAAGCATTCAGACTTAACTTTGGACAACAAGATAAAATTAAATTGTGTATATTTATAACTCTTAGGTAAATATTGTTAATCTTTGCAAAGCATACATGTTCTTTAAGAGAGCCTTAGATTTTGTTGTCAGATTTAGTATTAAAAAATGATTTGGTTCTAATGTCACCTGGTCATAGCATTCTTTTTTTTTTCTCTCTCTAACTGCCTTCTCTTATTCTCACCTTACAGTAGGTATCTACCCACTTTGGGAATCAGATTTTTTTTATTGCCAGTATAGTATGGCTTACCTTTTGAATGTGGCTTATCTTAAAAAAGTGTATTATAAGGAAGCGTTATAACTATCTTTTATGGGTTAGGGAAAATAATTAGTTTCAATAAATAACCGAATGCTTACATCGATAAATATATTTCTACTGAGGTAGGGCACGTTCTATACAAGCATTGATTATTATTATTATTTTTTTTTTCTTTATTCTATCACTCCATGCAAGACAGTGGAATCACTGAGTTGCAAGATAATATCGACGGTGAAAGATAAGTGAAACGTTATTAAGGACAAGAACACTAGAAGAGTAATCATGAGGATGGTAGATAGTAATTGACATTGCATTTAAATTTTTGAAGATCAAAGTTAGCTGGAAAGCATGGAACCAGGAGAGAGTTCCACAAATTAAAAGTGTGATAGAAGATACTGTTAGCATAGAACTTAGTTATATCTAACCAA
Organism: Ascarosepion bandense; assembly: GCA_037127315.1. Taxonomy (NCBI): domain Eukaryota; kingdom Metazoa; phylum Mollusca; class Cephalopoda; order Sepiida; family Sepiidae; genus Ascarosepion; species Ascarosepion bandense. The sequence goes on from JBBBDQ010000511.1 coordinate 879,541, forward strand.
TTCAGCTGAATTCATGAGACTTTGCTTCTGATCTAGTACTGCACTTAGTTTCATTATGGCACCTAGACTTTATGAATTTATTTGGTTCTATATATTTACTGATATAAAGCTGAGAAAGATATCTAACAGCAGTAAACACAACAGATTATTTCCATTTACTGTTTTCTCCCTCCAAAAAAAAACAAATTGGTATTATTCAAAACAGTGTCTTACGTCTTCAAATTAAAAAGAAATATGAATTCTTAATCAAGCCCATCCATTTAAAATTTAAGCTTAACCTGGCACAAGGTAACAATTGTAGTGTTCCTAGTAAGGCTTGAACTTACTACAGACATTAAATGGTCCATTATTTTAACTTGTTAGCCATTACTCTATTGCAAGGTGCCTGAGTCCCTCCATATTTTGAAATGAATTTTTTTTTTCTGAACTTTTTTTAATTTAAAAATTTTATCAACTTGTTGATTTAGAAAATGTACATTTTCTCTTACTCAATCTTGCATTAGTCTATGGTTCGCAAGAGTTTAAAATATCATAATAATGCTAATATTGTTTATAAAATAGTTAAGGGAAAACAGCAGTTGCAATGTTTTAAATTTATTTGATTTCTATTAAACTTGAAATTTATTTCTTCTTTTAGAGAATTAGTTTTACTTTTTTTTTTTTTTTTTTTTTTACTCTATCTTATTGTTGCTTCTTAGTAACCAGTCTTTAACTGAGAAAGCAAAATTCAGCTTCTAATGTGACGTCCACGTATGTGCTGTAGTTCAAAACGCCATTATTCATGAACTCTAAAAGCTGCTTCATTTCCAATTTTGTGCTGTTTACTGTAGCGGTCAAAGGAGCTCACCTGCTGAGAGTTGTAATAAAAAGCAACAGGAAGATGGTTGAACAGATCAATAAATTCTTGGTAGGAATTTCTGATTTTTCACTGATTAAACTTTGTTTACTTATGTAATATTCTGTTTCTGCTGAGCACTGCTCACCCTGTTTCAACCTTGCATGTTACAAAAGAAAATCATGACAATATTGCTGACTTTACTCTCATTCAAGAATAAACGGAGTGAGAAGAAATGTATGCTGTGGTTTATTTCTGATGTGCTACAAATTGAAACACCTGATATGAAATAGAATGCTCAATAAATGTGCCTGTTATTTAAAAGAAAAAGAAGCTTCTTGAACTGATTATTTGTTATTGTATTTTATTAACAGTAACTTGCTAACTTAATGAAAATTCATGACACTTTATATTTTTCTCTATTGATTTATTGTCTTAAGTTTTTGTTTTGTTAATATGGTTGCTGCTGCATGTGGGTGGTATGGTGGAGAAATGGGTAGCAACTCAGAATGAGGACTTGAATACCCAAGTTCAAAATTTATTTTTATTTATTATTTATTAATTTCACCCCAATCAAGGCAGGACCACCACTGGTGTGCAGAGGGTTACAGTCAGAGAAAAAAAAAAAACAAGGTATAGGGGGTGTGAAACAAAAGGATAAGAGATTAGAATTCAAGGAATTAGAAGATGGTAATTGATGTTGCATTTAAACTTTTGGAGATTATAGCTATCAAGGAAGTAAGTAATTGGAAGGAAGTTTTATAGATGAGAAATGCAGGTAAAGAAGCTGTTAGATTAGAAGAGGTATTTACATTCAGTCACTTCAATAGTAAATAGACCTTGAAGCCAATCTAGTAGCATGTGTCAATTCATGTGGTCAGAAAACCAGGGAAAGAAACTCGTCAGAACGCATGCCATGAAAATATTTTGTAGAAACAGGGAACAAGGGATGAGTCTCTTAACCTGTTCAATAGACGTGGGTGGAGTGTGAACCGGGCGATAGATCTATCTACTCCAATTGAAAAAAACAAAAACAAAGTGAGAAGATTGGTAAAGAGAAAGCCGGAAACTACATCCTAAACAGGGAACAAGGGATGAGCCTCTTAACCTGTTCAATAGACGTGGGTGGAGTGTAAACCGGGCGATAGATAGATCTATCTACTCCAATTGAAAAAAAACAAAACAAAGTGAGAAGATTGGTAAAGAGAAAGCCGGAAACTACACCCTAAACAGGGAACAAGGGATGAGCCTCTTAACTTGTTCAATAGACGTGGGTGGAGTGTGAACCGGGCGATAGATCTATCTACTCCAATTGAAAAAAACAAAAAGTGAGAAGATTGGTAAAGAGAAAGCCGGAAACTACATCCTGAACAGGGAACAAGGGATGAGCCTCCTAACCTGTTCAATAGGTATAACTTAGGCATGAAAAAGATGGGCAAGCTACATCACTTTGATGAGAAAGTGACTAAAAGTGAGCTGCTGAGTTAGGATCGGTTGCATTGCAGATCCTTCGTGGGATTTTGTCAAGACTCTAAAGGCAAATAGCAGGAGCACCGGCAGAGTGGCACATCATTCCTAGTAATAAATGCAGCTATAAATTCAAAGTAGTCGTTCCATTTGAAGTCGTTTGAGAGATTGAGGCCAAGGAGGCACAGTGTGTTGTTTTCTGGGAGACTAGCGTAGTTAAAGGAGAGTAGTTTTGTTTTGGAGGAATTAAAATTCCAATCAAGTTTGCTACATTCACCTTGGCTCAAATTCTCTTGAGAAAAGTATATATCCATTGCTTCTCCTCCTCAGCTATGGTTTAAACAGTCGGGCAGATATGCTCATCTAGCTCTAGAAGGCAACCAATGACAAATCTGAATTTAAAAACCTGAGTTGTCAATGACTAAACCGGCTCCCTGGTTTGGGGAGGAGGGTAAATGAAGCCTTAGCAGCAGAAAAAAGTGCTGTTAAATAGTGGATAAAATCCTCAGAATCATCTGTCATCCACCCCCATTTGTGGATTAAATAGCCTTACCGATCTGCAATTACATTCACTTATGTGCTGATACCCTTGGGTAAGGTATGAATCCATATCGCCCCCAACATGAAGACTTTGAATTCAGAACTGAATGTAGCCCTGGCAAAGCACATAAGCTGCAGCGCAGAAAAAAAGGATCATTCTCATTGACTCGATGATCCTGACTATGGTTGATTCCTTTTTTTTTTTTTTTTTTATATTTAAGCAATAAATGTTTCATCTATACATTGCAGGTAATATTGAAAGAGATAAAGAAAAAGTTATTTTTTAATTAATTGATTTAGTAAAGACTCTATATTCGACAAAAATCCATTATTAAATTGTTTTCTACGATTTATCAACCATTTGCAGGTTATTTAAAGCCAATTTTTTCAGATTGTAAGATTTTTTTTCTAGATAATAATGATTTAGTGATAATAATCTACACAGAACAGGTGGTTATATATCCACATATATAACAAACCCAACGGAGATTGAAACTCGGCTCTCCAATTAAAAATTCAAAGCTGTTAGTACCTTGAAAAAAAATTAATAATGACATTAAGTATTCATTGCTTAACATGTTAGTTTTGAAACAACCAGTCAATATCTAGTATGATTGCATTCCAAACGGAATGCACAACTCAAAGTCAAATTTAATTATACCCTCTATTGCTGTTTTTATCTACATATTTTTTACTTTTTACTGAATTTATTTCCACTTTGACCGAAACCAGAAATGTTGGCTTATTTCTCGAACAGATTAAACGAACACACCGATAAAGTCACATCTATTTAAACTTTAACACGCTCATATGCGGCTGCAGCAAAAAAGCTTGTCCAGCCAATGTATGTGACTCCATTTGCTTTGTGTGTGTACAATTACAGATGTGAAGAAATAGGTCTGTCAGTTAAGTGCCATACGTGAGGCACGCTTGGGCGATCATGTCTCTTTCAAGACATGACTGACTGGGAAGAACATTATCCCACAGTAGGTTGCCATTGCCTTCTGCGGTAGACTGGTTGTCAGAACCCAATCTTTTTGTTATTTAACCCATAACTAAAAGAAAGAGACGAATTAATACATTTCTCAAGGGTAGTTGCGCGTAAGTGAATTCAAGGAATTCAGCTGGAATTCGAACTCGGCTCCCCGATTTCTCGTTCCGAGCCGATATCAATTGCACCACAACGCACGTCCTGCATCACAACGCATATCCGAAATGGGTTTAGATCACTTATAAATTCCTTGCTACATCTTAAACGAATCTACTAATAGAAAATGGCGCTTCTGTTTTTCTTCCGGTGATCAGAGGAGTGGGCTGATGCTGATGACGTAGATATTAATAGTTGGTATGAAAATGATCTTGAAGAAATGATTGACATTGTTTTCCAGTTTTCCAAGTTTCCCAAAAAGTAAAACTTAAGATGATTTTTTTTTCCGAAATAGAAACTATGATCTGGAACTGCAATGAGAATGATGATAGAACATTCCCTGAATCTGTTATTAAAGTTCAAAATTTGGAATTAATAAATTCTAAGTACTTTAAATACGAATTCCAGTTGAATCCATTGTATTCACTTACGCGCAAATACCCTTGGGAAAGATATTAATCCGTCCCTTCCTTCCAGTTATGGGTTAAATAGCAGGACAGATTGGGTTCTATAGCCTCAGTCGGCAACCAGTCTACCGCAGAAAGCAATGACAACCTACTGCGGGATAATCTTCTGCTCAGTCAGTCATGTCTCGAAAGAGACATGATCGCCCAAAGCGTGTATCACGTATGGCATTTAACTGACTGGCTTTAAATACCTTGGTGTATGGATCAGGCATAAGAAATAGAGTATAGTAGACACAGAAAGGTAACAACACGATTTCCTACAGAAGATAGCTAAAGAAAGCGAAAAGAAAAGACTAAGCATAAACTACGAGGGTCATTCAATAACTAAGGTGAAATTTTCGATATAAGGACTTCTAATACAGATAGAAGCTTACTTTTTAAAAAATTTTTCTACGTAGTCTCTCAGCAGTGTCACACACTTTTCCCATCTGTGCACAGGCTTCCGTATTCCCTCAGCGTAAAAATCTTTGAACTGATGTCTCAGCCTATTGCTCACAGCACTTTTGACGTCATCGTCACTTTCAAACTTCGTGACTCTCGTGAACGCTTTCAAGGGACCAAACAGGTGAAAATCTGAAGGGGCAAGGTCTGGGCTGTAAGGAGGTGAGGGAGCAGTTCCCAGCCCAGATCGTTGATGGCCTACACCGTTTGGGCTGCTGTGTGAGCTGACCTTCCAGTAGGCAAGGTCATTATCTTGTGTGCTGTCCCAACAGATAAGCTCAAAGCTCATCCACTGTCACCCTTCTGTCAGACTGAATGAGGTCTTTGACTGATTCGATCACCTCAGGAGACCTCACTTCTGTAGGCCTCCCAGGCTTGTTTTCTTTCTCAACACTGCTCCATCCTTCTTTAAACAATTTAGCCCACTTGTAGACATCTTTTGGCTGAAACATGTGGCACCATACACAGTTGACATTCTCCTATGAATTTCAACTGGTTTGCAGCCTTCAGCAGCCAAAATCTTGATCACTGACCTCTGTTCAATCTTAGAGCATGTTTCTTGGTCGGCTATCTTTATTAATCTCCAAAACTCTCAAAGTTTTTTCAATCTGCAAAAAAATTTAATGCCTTTGAAAAAGAAGTAAAGGAAAAAAAAGTAAGCTTCTATCTGAATTAGAAGTCCTTATACCGAAAAATTCACCTTATTTATTGAATGACCCTCGTACAAGAAAACAGTAAAATGAAAACCCCAAATGTCAACTACAAGTCGTGGATACTGAAATTAAACATGTACAGGAATATAAAATACCTGGGAAGTGTTCTAACAGAGAACGGAATTATGGTATCCAGTCTTTAGGAATTGTTAACTTGCCGGATATTTAAATTTTCTGGACTTTTTAAAAATTTTGACCTCTTTAATCTGTCGTTTGAACCTTGGCCTTCTTTCCCTTGCTCGTAACCATAGATTCTGTCTTTTTACAGTTGATGGATAGTAATTTCTTGCGTTCCTTTGCTTCGATGTCTAGAAAATTCTGTACTTTACTTTTCGAGTCGGCCATCAACATAGTGTTATCTGCGTATCTTATGTTGATATGATTGCGCCCACCGATATTGATTCTCGTATAAGTTCTAGATTATTCCAACATTCTTTTCAAATCGGTCTACTATTTCTAGTAAATTTCCTAACTCCTTCATTGATCAACAAATTAAAATGTTTCTTAATAAACTTAATATCTCTAACAATATTGATAATATTAATAATAATAGTGTACGTCAAAATAAACATAGCACTATTAACTTATATTATTGCAACCAAATGCATAAAACCAATAAATAATAATAATCAAATTAAGCTCATCATATATTATAACAAATTTAAAACAACTGACCTCATAGTCTCTAATAACCCTACAACCACACGACTACATTCTCTACAGAAAACCAATGTAGTGTATCAATTTATATGCTCGTTTATAAATTGTATCTCTGGTACTAATAATAGACCCACTACATATATTGGTTTTACTACAACCATGCTCTCCCGTAGACTTACCTGTCACCTTTCTGATCAGAGTTCAATTAAACAACATTTCTTAGAAAAAACATAGCCATGTAGGTAATATTAGACAGATTTTAGTCAACAACACAATAATACTTATTTATACACACAGTAAAAAGAGCCTTGAGATATTGTAGGCCATCTACATTGAATCAAAACAACCCACATTTAATAAAATCACATTTAAATCTGGTCATGACACATTACATTGCATTTAAATATATGGTTCTGTTAACATTTTGAGCTCTCAAGCGGTATGACGTCATAGAACCGCATTACAAATTTACGAACGGCGTCTGCTATTTAGTAACTGCTATCGTTGCTTAGCAAAGTTTTATGTCAACACAAGATTAAAAAAAAATCATCTTTGATGGTGGATGTTTTTATGTTAACGTCCCTGTAACCTCTCTGAAGATGGTTCGTGTGAGCCGAAATCTTAGAACGAACAGCATAAAAAAATAGCCAAATCTTGGAGAATTTTTGTCTTTATTTTCACCTGAAATTAAAACCAAAATACGATGTTTAGAACGGCTCATGATTAAACATAATAGACATTCATTGTCTCTTATATTTAACAGTATATGTTTAGAAAATTATCTGCTGCCACCATACACTAAGTTTATTTCTAGTATATAGAGCTTCTTGATAAAATCCAAAGAAGAATCAGCAATATTATTGGCACTGATCTGGCGTTACGGCTTTAGTCACTTTCTCATCGCCGCAAGGCTACCTCCCTGTGCTCTTTCTATAAATGCTCTGGACATCTCCAAGGCTTTCGACAGGGTTTGGCACTCTGGCCTCCTATGCAAACTACGCGGTTATGGTATTATCGGTCGCCTGCTTGACCTAATCCAATCTTTCTTAAATAACCGCAAAATGAAGGTCGTTCCGAATGGGCGTGCCTCTTCGTCCTACAGCACGAATGCTGGTGTCCCACAGGGCTCTATCCTGGGCCCGACGCTCTTCCTTATTTCCATCAACGACCTCCCAGATGAGATCAAGTCCCAAGTAGGCATCTACGCAGATGACACTACAATATACTCCCGCACCAGTAAGAAACCTGTCGTGGCGGACAGATATAATCTCGCTGCTCTACACTCTGTGGTGGACTGGGGCAAGAAGTGGCTTGTCAACTTCAATTCATCTAAGACCAAGCTGTTGTCTGTCAACCATTACAGGCAACCTCTCCTGCCTCCCATAAGCATGGACCAAGCGATTCTCCCGGAGAGTAATACACTACGCCTCCTCGGACTTACCCTGTCCTCAGACCTCAAATGGAACCACTATATTGAATCCATAGCAAAATCTACTGCTAATAAGGTTGGGTCACTATGTCGATCCAGGATGTTTTTTGTTTTTTTTCCACCTGAATCTATCCTGCATATATACAAGTCAACCATCCGTCCGTGCATGGAGTACTGCTGCCATTTATGGTCAGGTGCCCCTGCCGTTCTCCTCAGTGTTCTTGACAGGCTCCAAAGGAGAGTCTGTAATGTGATAGGTACTGATCTGGCGGGTCGACTGCAGCCACTTCCCCATCGTCGAAATGTGGCCTCCCTCTGTCTGTTCTATAAATACTTTCATGGCTTCTGCTCAGACGAACTTAAGTCACTGATGCCTCCTCAACAGGTGTTTACTTGTGCAACCAGACTGGCAACTGGGTCTCACCCATTCACAGTCAGGTTAACCAGAGTCCAGTGGTTAGTAGATGAATATTGACTTTGCATTTAAATTTCTGGAGGTTGTAGCCGTCAGGAAAGCAAGAATACGGCAGCGAGTTCCACAGGCGGGAAGTGCGAGAGAAGAAGCTGCAGGAGTAGAATTGTCGTCTGCATTTGGCTAACCTGACTGTGAATGGGTGGGAATCAGTTGCCAGTCTGGTTGCACGAGTAAACACCTGTTGAGGAGGCACCAGTGACTTAAGCTCGTCCGAGCAGAAGCCATGAAATTATTTATAGAACAGACAAAGGGTGGCCACATTTAATTAAACATGAAAAGTTTAAAATTAAGCAAAAAATGACTTATCTTAAGAATATTTAAAACAAAGTTGATTTCCATCCCAACACGAGGGTACTACCAGGAAGATAAAAATAATTTTTAACTTTTTGGTCACTCCAAGTGGATATTGAGGCGGGGTTGGGTTAGTCAACTGAAACAGCCAGTGAGTGACCCCAAGAGGGTAGCAAGACAACCCAATTACAGCCAGCTAAGAAGAGAAAAGGAGCGACAAACTATCTAACACAGGGCCAGCGAAAAAGAAAGAAAGAAACTAGCAATCCACCAGTCAAAGAGATTTCTGCTAAATTAAAAAAAAAGTAAATCAATTAAACATGAAAAGTTTAAAATTAAGCAAAAAATGACTTACTTTTAAGAATATTTAAAACAAAGTTGATTCCCATCCCTACACGAGGGTACTACCAGGAAGATAAAAGTGCGAGAAAAGAAGCTGTCAGAGTAGAACTTCGGTTACATTTTATCGGTTTCACTGTAAAAGGGTGGGATCTATTTTCTAGTCTATTAGCTCGAGTAAGTTCATACATGGGGGCACCCGTGAGCTGAGTTCATCGGAGCAGAAGCTGTGAAAGTATTTGTAGAAGAAACATTACGCCGGTGAGAAAGTGACTGCATCTGAGCCGCAAAAAAAAAAAATCTTTGTTTGTTTTACCTTTAGTGAGTTGAATTCACTTCCAGTTTAGTGCATTTGCTGATAGAAGCGAGTTTTAATTATCTAATATAAGAAACGTTAGAAAGAGAAACTAAAGGTCAAAATAACAAACTTTCTTTACTTATTTTCGAACTTTGTGATTTACGTGAACTTAAGATATGCAGAAAGGAAACATGTCACGCTGCGCAGGCTGTCATGAGTGAGAAAAAAATCGAAATGGTCAACTGTGTTGAGTGATTGTGTCTGTCTCTTGATAATGAGGTCACATATTTCTTAGACTAGGATTTGTCTAACGCATGGACAGAATGGGAAAGAAAGGTTATTACACCAAAGTGAGAGAAAATAAAAAAAAACTGTTTATCCTAAGAAGAGGAAGCACAGTGGAGTAATGGATAGCGGCCCAGATTGATGAATCAGAGATCGAATTCCAGTCGTGTTCATTACATTCGCCTAAGTGCTAATACTCTTTGAAAAGGTATGAATGTATCTCTTTTTCTCTCCAGCTATAGATAAATAGTAAGATATTCTAGATCTTAGTTAGTGACTAGTCTAAGAGAAGGAAAACTCTGAATTCAAACCAGTCTGGAGAGGGTTGCATTTTGCCAGGTTACCTTGTCCAGGAGACCTTAGTGCTACTACGGCTGCAGTACATGAGGTACCCATAAGGCCCGAATGGTTTACAAGACTCAAAATCGTAAAAATGAAAACAAGTATTCAAAACACTAGTTTTCCCTTAGTGGGATATTACGCAACTGCCTCTGCCACAAATGTGGCTTAAATGATCTTAAGTTTGTGAGTTTAAATTAAATTAAGCAAAAAAAAAAAAAAAAAAAAAAAAAAAAATGGAAATTAGTAAAAGAAGGAAGACGGTAATCTTTCAAGCCGGAAAGTGCTTGTCTTAAATATTTATACTCATTATTAAAAAAAGATCAATAAAGTCATTGTTTCTACCACAGTGGTCTGTTGAGAGAATATGAAATTAGGTATGGCGGATCGTTTGTAGAAGAAAAATGTAGGTCAATAACCCTTTCGGATCGATATTCAGATTAATTTCTTTTATGTACTAAGTGCTTACAACCACATCACGTTGAAACACCAGTTTCCGTATGATCACCGAAGTTAAGCAACGTTGAGCCTAGTTAGTACCTCGATGAGTGAACGCTTGAAATTACCAGGTGCTGTAAATGTGGATCTGCAGATGGTGTAATAGATAATAACTTGAAATTTTTCATCGGAGAGCTGAGTTCAAATTTACGCTGGGTTCGTTATATGCACTTACACGCAAATAGCCTTGGGAAATATATAGATCCACCTCTTCTACTCCGTCTATAGGTAAACTAGCAGTATAGCCCGGCGTTGCTCGGGTGTAATGAAAGCTTTAAAACTAATCCATGGTCCTGGAGCTCAGTCTCGGCCTAAAGAATATTTGTGTGAAGTTTGGTGAGAATCGGGTAAAAATTGTGGATTTGTATAAAGGACATACAGACAGATAAACAGACAGACACACACAAACATCTTGCCTTTTATATATATATATATACTATCCATTTTCTTCACTATTGTAAGAACTGCAACCTTGAAACTTCTGAATATCGTTTCTTATGTTTTTGTCTATGAGTGTATCAAATTTGATTCAAATCGGACCACTCCTTCTATAACCCGATTTTTCGATTATCGATTTTCGATATCGGGGGTACCTCGACACAAAACTTAGCTAAGAACACTCGCAGACGCTTATAGTACAACTGTGCAAATTTTCAAGAAAATCGGTTCAGCCGTTTCGGAGTCTATAGGTAACCGACACACACAGACACACACACACACAAATAAAGTTCCATTTATAAATAAGTTTAGATTAGGAAAACTTGTCTCACTAAATCATTATTTCCCCTCTCTCTCTTCTAAAATTCTTATAATGTAAAGATATTTTCTGGCTTTAAATTTGCTTTGTACAATTTCACTTGTAGTGAATATTACCAAGTTCCGACTATGACAAATGGGTCGAAAGAGATTAAATTATTTTAGGAAAAAAGTATGATTTTGGTATGAGGGCCACTTTGTCTAGTGTTCTGCCTCTTACTTGAAATAGTTATATATTTGCCTGTAGCAGAATGAGTATCCCGCTATGATCAGGACACCCATATAATAAAGTGGATAGTAAGTGATATTATTTGAGCCTGAAACGACCGGTGTTTTATTACAAGCAGTAAAGTCTACAACTGAGATCAGCAAAGCAACCGCCAACTGTTAATAAGTCAATAAATGAAAATTTTCAGGTTTAAGTGCTACTTGGCTGAAAGCTAGGAAATTTCGGATGTGGGCTGAAAAGTAAGTTAGGCTGTTGTCAAATCATTTGTGGCGAAGTATAGTCAGGGTGACCGGAAAGAGTATCAGTTGCCGTCCAGATATCGAGACATTTGTAGTCAGAGATGAGTAGAGGGAGAGGAGTTTTCGCTGGCCAAAGAGAACATCTGATTCGTTAGACTTTCGTTTGAGAAGCAGCGTAGTGTCTCCTATATAGTCCCTTTTCCCAGACCGTACCAGGTATGAATTTGTGAATAATGAACCTAATACAGGGATTAGACAAAATAATATAAACACCTGGTAGCATATTAGCATAATTTAGAAAATTTGATTAAACTGTCAAAAGCTTGTTCATTTTTATGTTTGTTGATTCAATATTAGTAGTACTTTATTATTTTGCTTAAATCTTTTTTTCTATAGATATTATTTAAATGTTTGCTAAAATAAACAGTCAGGATAATTTAAGAATTCCAATTGGGCAACTTCATACGATGGTTCAGAAGTTGTTTCGAGAGTGAAATGTCATCTTTCAGAATGACAGTGCCCCCATTCATATTTCTAAAGTTGTATCAGAATGGCACGAGGAATATTCTAGTGTAGTCAAACATCTTATCTGGCCACCACAGTATCCATCATTTTAAATATATGGTTCATTAAAAAAAATATTAGTCGATATCCTTCACTATCATCATTGAAAGAATTGGAAACTGTTTTAGCAGAATAATGGATAAAAAATTCCCCCTGGAACAATTCAAACATTGTACGAGACGACCCCTCGCAGAATTCTAGTTGTAATTACTGTCAAAGGCGGTCCTACCACATAGTGAAATGTGGCTTCCCTCTGTCTCTTCTATAAATATTTTCATGGCTTCTGCTCTGACGAACTTAGGTCATTGGTGCCCCCTCCACAAGAATTTACTCGTGCAGCCAGACTGGCAACAAGGTCCCACCGATTTCTTCTTCTTCTTCTTCTTCTTTATGCCATGTCCTTTCAGGACGTAGGCGATCATGGCTTTCCACGTCTCCCTATCCCTGGTGGCTCTTAGCACGCTTTCTCCTGTTACACCGCGTAACCCTCGTTCCGTCATCCACCTGGTCAGATTCTTCAAATACGTTATCCGCTGCTTTCCTCTGTCTTTTTCCCTCTATCTGGCCTGTTAGTATCAGGTTCTCCAAGCCGTCCTTCCTCATTGCATATCCAAAGAACTTTAGTTGTCTCCTCCTGAAGCTCAGTATTAATTTCCTTTTCATTTCCATCCTTTCCAAAACCTCATCATTGCTCACATACTCGATCCATGATATTCGCAGCATCTTTCTGTAGAACCAAATTTCAGTTGCTTCAAGTTTTTCCTTCATCTTCGATGATATTGTCCAGCATTCACTGCCATATTGAAGAACTGACATCACTTAAGATTAACTAAATTCTACTCCATCAGCTTCTTTTCTTGCACTTTCCGCCTGTGGAACTTCCTTCCATATACTTGCTTTCCTGAGGGCTACAACTTCCAGGAATTTAAATGCAATGTCAGTTCCCATCCCTTATCCACTTGACTCCAGTCCTTTCTACATCACCACGTGTATCTTGTTCTTTTCCTTTCTCTCCACCTTCGCAATCTTCACACCTGTGTTCCACTCCTTCTCTTGCCCTTTCTCTGACACCCCCTGTAATTGGTTCGTCTTTCTCGTCACTCTTCTCTTTTCTCTAAACTTTTACTCTCTTATGTAGCCCCCTTCGCATTAGTGGCGGTACCGCCTTGCTTGCGGTGAAACGATTAAAAAAAATTCTTTGAAATTTCAAGGTGTTTTCATTATTTTGTCCAACCCCTTTAAAAAATATGATTCGTGTTATCTTTTCCCGTTGTTGCAATATTTCACTTTCTTTTCTTCTACTAAACCTACTCAAGGCCTTTCTTAGTTTTTGTTCACATGGACACAACCCAAGAATCAAAACATATTGTAGGATAAAGCTGTCTAACCGATAAAAGAAAGGCTGTGGGTTACGAGGTCTATATATACAGTTCCACTTTTGTTGGTTCGAATCAAGGTAAAAGCCAGGATTTCAAATGTTGATTATCTAGACAAGAATGACCTCCACACTTGAATTATTGTCGTTATAAAGTTTTCCTTCTCGAAATTGGTAATGTACCGCACTAAGCGTTGCAAATATTGGTTTACAAAGAAATTGAGGTAAGCATTAAAATCGTTATTCTAACCTAATTTTGGGGTACTGATTTCAGATACGAAATCCATTTTCATTCATCACCTCTAGTTTTTGAAATATACATGTACACGTGTTTATAAATGTATGTATATCGCAAAACTGTATTAAAGACTGAAAGATATATCTAATTTAGAACATTGTGTTCATTTAAAAACAAAATGAAATTTTAGGAATTCTCTCCTTTTCTTAAAAGTACTTATGTAATGGTCACCTTTGGTGTTCTTCGCTCGGCCATGCAGGCAAAGTTTCTTTGTGAGGAATGAAAACCTCTTCAAATTCGAAGTTTTCGTATATATGGACGCAATTATATATATGATCCATGTTTATTTTGTTTTCCAGAATTTGGTGAGCTAACACATATCTACGATGACTTCAGACACTACAAAATATCAAATACGCATCTAAAATGCAAATTAATTTTGTTTCGTGTACGGAGATTTCACAAAAATTGCACAACCCCGAACAATTACCCCTTTCCTGTGAACTGTTTACTTTCATTATTTTGACATTAAATTTGGAGATCAAGACAAATTCCGAATCTCACACATTTGTTGTAAATTCTTTTATAATAGTCTAACTGCGTGATTCATAGCAAGAAATCAGCCTTCAACTTTGTGTCTCGTTGGTATGGAGAGAACATGGCGGTCATGCAGGTGATTTCTATTTTTGCCTAACAAATTTAATTGGTTTCAATGATTCTTTTAAAGAAAATCTAAAATATCCCACCCTCCCCTCAGTTATAACACTTGTCCCCAATTAGATGTTCTTCCTGTCTCTACACCGTCAGTACATTTGTCTCATCCTTCGACATGGAAAACAGGTTGTTCTACTGCACAAGTGTCCCTGGCTTGATCCCATTCCCTGGGTTCCCACACAATCCTTCAGAATAGCGAATTGTTATAGATTATTCCAAGCCAAGTCTAAAGACTATGCTCTTGCACAACGGAAATAGCTACTCCAGCATTCTCATTACCCATTCAATATATCTGAAGGAGTTGTATGACAATATGGGGCTACTTTTAGAATCTATCAAGTACAAATATTATCAAGCTTCATATGGGTATGCAAGCAGGATCCAGAAAGTAATATTGCATTCGTTGTCTCTGTGAAAGTTGTGCTGTGTCCAAGAAGTGCGAGAACAGAAGTTGGTGGGGTAGAATTTGCGTTTACATTTTATTGGGTTCACAGTAAAAGGGTGGAACCTAGTTGCTAATCTTGTGGCTCGAGTAAATTCATATATAGGGGGCACCAGTGAGCTAAGTTCATTAGAGCAGAAGCCATGAAAGTATTTGTAGAAAAGACACAGGGAAGCCACATTGCGCCGGTGAGAAAGTGCAAAAAGGACTTCTTCGTCGGACCTCGGGTCTGAGAAGTGCTGAAGGATAATGTATTTTTGGAGTTTCTTACCTTAAATGAACTGAGAGCAAGGAAAGCATTTAAGTAACACACCGATGCTAGATTACCGAGAGTAAAATATTGGCTTTATGTAATACATCAGTTATTGGAGGGGAATTATTACGGATAATTAAATTAGTAGAATTATATGTACTTACGTATAATTATACATTATATATCAATTTAAATGTCTCTTAAGGAGAATGTATCTCCGATAAATATCCAAATATATATGTTGGATTTACTACAACTACATTATCAAGACGTCTTACATTACATATGTCTGACTATTTGTCCATTTCAAAACATCTACAACAACTTTCTTGCCTACATTTATAATATAAAAAAATAATGATCGACAGCACAACTATCCTACACCAAGGAAACAGCAAATGCAAATTACAAATCCTCGAGGCAATATTCATTAAAAGATACAGTAATTTTTAGAAACACAGTTTTGAGTTGTTTATTTATGACTACAGCTTACACCCCTGATGTTGATCTCGGAAAGAGACTGAACGCGCTTGGAAACATCGAGAAATGGACAATAAAATAAACTGTAAAAGTTGCAGCGCATTTTTTACATCTTCCAATTATAATACACGAAATATTATCCGTGAGTACGAACGGATTTCATTAAAAATAAGCAGACATAATGTCTAAAAGAGAATTTGCTGTCTAAATACACAGAATTTAATATATATTATATGATCATTCTTTATAAGTTCCGCAATCGAAAACACCACGCTGCAAGAGAAGCACTCTACATAAAACATCTGGCAGCCAGTATTAATCTTTATATAAAGAGGGAAACAACGTGCTAAAGGCTTGTTAAAACAGAAGAACGCCAATTTGAATTCTAGCCACGCTCCTTTCACGAGGCTCCGAATAATAGCTACTATCATATAATTTGAATCACACAATTATATCTTACAAGACCGCCGTTGAAATAAATTAATAACAACAACAAATCAGTTGAAAACAGCTTAAGAAGTGATCGTAAATGCTTAAGACAAGAGACACTACTGACAATATTTACACTCCGTTACCTCTATGAAACGGAAAGATTTAAGAACAATAGAAAAACTCTTAATTTTTCATGTTTGTCATATTTGACTAAACAAGTTTAAAGAATGGGTTCTGCCTAAATATATATTACATATACATTATATAACTATGACTAAAACATTATGATAATAATTACAACCAACTTACCATAAATAATGAAAATAAAATTTCATGCAATTGTCATAACCCTAACTTATGTTCTTTGCAAAATAAATGCATTACAGATTCAATAGTATACCAAGCTACCATTTCCACTACTGAGAATCCCCATCTTACCAAATATTATATCGAATGTACTAAGAATAATTTTAAATCTCGATTTTATCAGCACAACTTATATTTCAATAATAAAATCTCCAGTAATTCTACTTCTCCCTATAAATACTACTTATCTATACATATTAATAACAAAATTAACCACGTTTTACTGCCTGATGATGGTGTTTTAACACCGAAATTTTATAGCTATTGAGTTGCAGTATGCTATAATGATACCAATGATAGTAACTATATATCTATGCTCTACTTTTGTATTGAGCACTTTTAAAAGTAAATATCTAACTGTTGAATGTACTTTCATTAGTAACCATTACTTATATATATATATATATATATATATATATATATATATATATATATATATATATATATAATTCTTTTTAGCATTTTTCCAACAGAAAATAAATAAACAAAAGTGAACTTCCTTTCAATTTACCTATAAAAATCGGCCCCACAAAATATATATTTTGTTTTTATTTTATAACTCATACAATTTTAATTTACAATTTCATCTTTAATATGCACCTGATAATTGCGTAGTGCTTGAAACTCTACGTCGTACTATAGACATAAGATAATATGTATAATAATAATATATACTTAAGAGCCCTTTTATATTACATTGAGCATTGTTCTCTCAACCCTTGATAAATATTTATATATGGGTGTGTACCTGCATGAATACACATATATATACTTATTTACATCAATATATATATATATATATATATATATATATATATATATATAAAAGAAAGCTCAACACATCATCTTTAGTGAGTACAAATTATAACCCATTTCTATGAACAAATTATTTAATTTCATCAGACCCCATTTTATCACCACGTACATATGTGTAAGTATGTACATATGCGTATATGTATGTATGTATGCGTAGGTATGTTCAAATGTAGGGAGATATGTGTATACGTAATCATGTGCTTGTGATTTGACGTATAATGTATTTATTTTTGTGGATGCTCGTATTTGAGTAGAGGTTTCATTAATTTTAAACAGTATATAGGAGGTGCATTGTGGTGCAGTGGATATCGGCACGGAACGAGAAATCGGGAAGCCGAGTTCGAATTTCAATTGAATTCCTTGTTTTCATTTACACACAAATACCCTTGGGAAAGGTATTAATCCGTCTCTTCCTTCAAGTTATGGGCTAAATAACAGGACAGATTGGGTTCTATAGCCTTAGATGGCTACCTGTCTGCCAAAAATGTAATGGCAACCTACTGCGCGATAATCTTCTGCTCAGTCAGTCATGTCTCTTTCGAGACATGATCGCCCAAGCGTGTATCACGTATCGAACTTTACTGACTGATCTAGTACGCAGGCCGGCAGACAAAATAAATAGTATTTAAAATAAACGTAGCGTCTACAAATTAGTCGAAAATACCTGAAAAAATTTACACTATTATCTTGAACAAAATAAACTGTTAAATTTATGTTATAATTTTTCAGACTGCATCGAATTATTTAAAAATGTGAAAAATATTCAGTTATTTCTCTCCTATTCAGCTCTATGTAGCGATGACTAGAGAAAGAAGTTCAAGTGAAGTTAGTATCATGACGAAACGATCTTTAGCAAATGGACGTCCTGCTGAAAATGCTTATTGAGAAATGTTCAAGTTAAAGTGAACTTCTATTGCAAATTACTTTTCTCTGTCCGTAGTGAAGAATCCAGTCATTCAAAATGACTGTTTATATCATGAGTAAAGTTAAACGTCAAATGTGCGTTGTGGTGCAGTAGATATCGGCTCGAAACGAAAAATCGGAGATCCTAGTTCGAATTCCAGTTGAATTCCTTGCATTCACTTACGCGTAAATAAAGTTATTAATCCATCTCTTCCCTTATTTATGGATTAAATAACAGGATAGATTGGGTTCTATAGTCTTGACTGGCAACCAGTCTACCGCAGAAAGTAATGGCAACCTACTGCGGGATAATCTTCTGCCCAGTCAGTCATGTGTCTTTCGTAACATGATCGCCCAAGCGTGTATCAAGTATGGCACTTTACTGACTGATTGATATGTATATAGAGACTTATACAGAAAATGTAACGAAGCAGTAACCACAATTATATATTAGCACTGGGCGCATTTAACCCCAATGTAGGTTTATTAAATTAATGTTAGGTTGACTTGTTACTTTCTCTGTCCGTCGAAACAGATAATTATCCAATCATTTATAATTGTTGTGTGTGCATGATTACGACTTGATTTACAATCATTCTACCTGTTCACCTATTATAGGTAAGCTCCTTTCTTTGTTCAAAATAATTGCGAATATCAAAGGAACGAATAACAAAAGTCAGTTTGAATTTTTGATAATCACCTGATGATTGCGTCGTGCTATAGACATAAGTTAATATGTATATTTATTAATATATACTTAATAACCCTGTTATATTACACTGAACATTGTTATATTAACACCAGGTAAATATTTATATATGGGTGTTTCCCTGCATGTATATACATATGTATACTTATTTACATCCATACTTATATATATATATATATATATATATATATATATATATATATATATATAATAATAATGGCAATAATAATGGACTTCCCCACGCGTTTCTCCGACAACCCCAACGGAAGGGACTCACTACTAGACCTCTGCTTCACTTCCATCCCAGACTCTTGCACTACCAAACAACTCTGCCCACTCGGGAACTCTGACCACACCGTAGTTTCCGTCAACATTTCATTCCTCTCCCACCCGACCCAAGAAACCCAGACCAGTGGAATATCCTACTGTTACCAAAGGGCAGACTGGGATTCGTTCCGTGACTTCCTCTGTGACGTCCCATGGAACAACGTTTTTAGTCTTCCCATCGAAGAATGTGCATCCGTGGTCTCCTCCTGGGTTAAGGCTGGCATCGATGCCTTCATCCCTGCCAGGAAATTTCTGCTTAAGTCTCATTCGTCTCCATGGTTCTCGCCCGCTTGCTCGGCCGCCATTGCCCACCGGAATCGGACCAAAACAGGCGCCTTTTCACTTCAGCTCGTAATAAGTGTAAAAAGATACTTAACGAAGCTAAGACGTTGTTTGCTGCCAGAATGAAACAACGCATAGCATCCGCTAAGTTCGGCGCCAAAGACTACTGGCGACTCTGTAAAGGAGTACTTAACAAGAGAAAGTCCACAATACCCCCACTAATCAATAATTTTGAGGTCCTCACCTCCTCAGCGGACAAGGCTGAATGCTTTGCACGGAGATTCTCGAGCAATTTGAGTCTGGACTCGTCTGGGGTTTTTACACCCGACTTCTCACCTAGAACTGAGGCTCAACTGAATGACGTCCACATTACACCCTCATAATCTCAAAACTTGACCCCCACAAAGCGAGTGGAGGGGACGGAATCCCAATCATAGTCTTAAAGAAATGTGCCCCTAGTTGTAGAGCTTAGAAAGGACAGAGGAGAGTTCCTCCTCTGTCCTTTCTAAGCTCTACAACTTTTGCCTCTCTGCTTCCTGCTTTCCTGCTTTCCTGCTTTCCTGCCTGTTGGAAATCTTCCTCTGTAGTTCCTACATTCAAAAACTCAGGAGAACACTCGGGCCCCGCAAATTACCGCCCTATCAGCCTTCTTCCGATCTTTGGCAAAGTGTTCGAGGCCATTATCAATGTGTTCGAGGCCATTATCAATGCCGAGCTCGTTCAGCACATCACAGAACACAGGCTCTTCTCGGACAAGCAGTATGGTTTCCGCTTCACCAGGTCTACTGCCGATATGCTAACAAGAATTTAAAGATGGTCGTCAGCATTAAAACTTAATAGATACCTGATGTCTAGTTAGAATGTGAAGTAATTTGATGAACTGATATTAAAATGATCTATATATATATTGGTAAGTTGGTAATTTGAATTTTACTAGCATAATAGATGTATGCTGGAGTTTATTTGTTCGACTTCCAATAGAATTCACCATTTTGAATTGAAAAAGAAATCTCAAGAGAATTTGAGATTTGAACATGCTGATATTTCACATGTTAAGATGCTGAGAAAGAAAAAATGTCATCTGTTTGGATGTCAATTTAGACAAAGGAAAACAGAATTATCACAACAGTTAATGTCTTTAATCGAGCAGTTCAAGAAATGAAACGTATTCAATTAAAATGAATTAAATTAGCAACTTGAATGAAATTGCAATTTTAATTCATGGTTTCATAGAAAGTGGCAGAGGACGAGAGAGAGAGAAAGAGAGAGAAAAAGAGATAAAGAGAAAGATAGATAGCTAGAGAGAGAGAGAAAGAGAGAGAAAAAGAGATAAAGTGAAAGATAGCTAGCTAGAGATAGATAGATAGATAGATAGATAGATAGATAGATAGATACAGACAGACAGACAGACAGACAGATAGACAAACAGAGTTGTTTACCTGTTTCTACCCGAAGAGAAATTTAGCCGACCCCATTAGTATGTAAGCGGTGGATGGAGTCATCAAACAATTGAATCATTTACTATGAACATATGCAGATTGAGTTGTTAATTGACACCTGAAAAATATATGCTCATAAATACATGAACCCATCCCAGTTCAAGCTAGAAAGATATAGAGAAAGAGAGAGATATGTGACACGATAACTAGACATATATGTATTTTATTATAATAGATTAAAATAGAAAATAGATTAGAATAGAAAATAGTTTAAAAACATATTTAACAAAAGTGAAAAAGAAGAGGAAAAAAATAAATAAATAAACGCTTTTTCTTTTATGAGGAAAATTGTCCTCCGGTAAATATTTGACTCAGTGATGAAGTTCAGCAGGTAGGTTTTCGATGACCCGGTCAAAGGCTGTCCTTTACTGTATCTTGACCACACATTAAGCCTTATTAAGATAAAAAAAAAGATAACTGAAATTTCAGACTTACAGTCGCCGGTGTTTGTCACCGGTGGTCTAAAGCATTTCCGGATTTCCGGATTTCCGGTCAATTTTGGATAAATTCGGGTAATTTTTCCGAGTCAGTAAGTTAAGACGAGTTAAGTGAAGGGGAGTTCAGCCGGGTGCGAGCTTGAAGTAAGGATCTCCGTTCGTCTTGTTTCGTTCAGTTCGGATTTGTTGATCTCCATTAATTAGAGTTAGAGCTGTGTGTCACATTCGCCTGCCCCAACCGACAAGGCTAACTCTAAACGAATAAAGCATCCTTTTCAACTCATCCAAGTTGTGGAAGTTCGTTCCTTATAGTCAATCTTGTACCCCCAGCTGTCCGGCCGACATTTTTCTACGAACTCCCGGCAACATCACAGCGTGGAGAACGGCCGCCGGAGGAAATTGTTAGGACAGTCCGTTGGGGTGGTACAGATAGAAAGAAATGTAGAGAGGGAGAGAGAAAGAGAGAGAGAAAGAGAGGGAAAAGGAGAGAGAGAGAAAAAGAAGGTGAGAGAGTATATATAAGTGAGATAACGTATGAGAGAGAGAGAGAGTGAAAGAGAGAGAAAGAGAGGGAAAAGGTAGAGAGAGAGAAAAAGAAGGTGAGAGAGTATATATAAGTGAGATAACGTATGAGAGAGAGTGTGAAAGAGAATGATAGAGAGAGAGAGAGAGAGAGAGAGAGAGAGAGAGAGAGAGAGAGAGAGAGAGAGAGAGGAGGGCTGTCCAAAGAGAAATTTAGCTGATCACTTTGGTATGATAGTGGAGGATGAAGTGATCAAAGACTTTCCTCTGACTTATTGATAGGCATATATACAAATTGATTTGTAATCAGGCAACTGATGGAAATATTTTCCCTTATATACAGGGCCTTACCTCAACTAGAGAGAGAGAGAGAGAGAGAGAGAGAGAGAGAGATAAAATTGCACTAGCTCAAAGAGAATATTGGCTAACCACTTTGGTATTTGTGTGGAGGCTGATGCCATCAAAACGTTTCCTCTGTCTCTTCTACTATGTACACATCAAGAGTCTTGAACTTCAGTCCTCGAATACGGCAATGAATGCACGAATGAAGACTTGAAGCAACATACTTTTGAAACTTCTGAGACATAAGAGGTAAGAAGGTTTGGAGAATGTGATACTCACGGAGCATACCGAAAGCAATATTAATTGATTCGTTTGCTTATGAACGCTTTTAAGGTTATTTAAGGAAACATTTTGGAATTGTAAGTTTTCTTTTTAGAAAATTATGATTTAGTTATAAAAATCTTACTAATTAATCTGTAGCTGGGGAACAGAGTCTTATTTCATACCCTTTCCCATGGGTATTTGCACTTAAGGGAATTTAACGAACTCAGCTGGAATTTAAATTCGGATTTTCGATTAACAATTCCGAGTCATTATTCATTACACCAAACGCATATTCAAGCTTATAGCACCAGGTAGTTCCAAGCAGCCATCTATCTATAAACTGATCAAGCTCGACGTTGCTTAACTTTGGTGATTGTACGGGAACTTGTGTTTCAACAGGATTAACTATTCTGCGTAAATGAATTGCAGAAGATAGCTAAAAAGAATAGAAATTTGTGAAGAGTCAGTAGATTCCCGAGGGGATATGGTAAAAAAAGAAGAGGGTTCCTGGTACCGGTTGGTGTGAAAAGCCTTGATAGCTAAGCTAGTAACAAAATGCAGTATTTTCTTCTTCATGGGCCGTGTATCTTCAGGACGTAGGCGATCATGGACTTCCACTTGACTTTGTCTCTTGTGGCTCTCAATAATTTTTCTCTTGGTATATCTTCTAAGCTCCGCTTCGTCAAACATTTGCTTAGACCTAACAAGTAAGTCTCGCGTTGCTTTTCCATGTCTCTTCTTCCATTTATCCGACCTGTGAGTATCAAGTTCTCCAGGCCCTCCTTCCTCATTACGTGTCTCAGGAACGTCATTTGTCTCTTCCTGATATTTATTATCAGTTTTCTTCTCGTTTTAATCCTTTCCAACACCTCATCGTTGCACACATGCCCCGTCCATGATATCCTCAGCATTCTTCTGTAAAACCACATTTCTGCTGCCTCAAGCCTCTCCTTCATCTTTGATGAGATCGTCCAGCATTCACTTCCATACAGAAGGACAGATATCACATAGCAATCCAGCACTCTTTTCTTTGTTTCTAATGAGATTTTCCTGTCTTTCAGTACTCTAGTTAGCTTCTGAAATGAGACTTTGGATCTCCATGTCGCACTTTCCATCCTCTGTCAAAACACTTCCCAGGTATTTGAATTTTTTGTTTTATTTTAGATTCTCCGACCTGCAGTTGGCATATTGGTCTCCTCTGACCATACATTCAGTTTCCTTGGAGTTTATGCTCAGTCCTTTCTTCTCACTTTCTTTTGCTAACTTCTGTAGAAGGTCCTGAATTTCTCTATCCGTATGCTGATAAAATAATCATTTAATTCATAAGCATACTGCATTCTGTTATTTGTACTTCAAGTGGGATTCATCGTTTTGAACTAAAAAGTTCATAGAAAGTGTAATTTGAAATTGAGATGATGTTTCACATGATAAGATGTTGACAAACAACAAAAAACAAACAAAAAAAAAACGAGATGTTTAGCTCTAATCTGAGGTAAGATAATTTCAGAAAAGTTGTCATTCCAAAGGAAACTGAAGTATCTTATGCGTAAATTACGCTTAAATCTCTTAGTGGGTTGCAAGAGAATCGGAGACAAAAACCTGGCGTGACTAGACAAATAATGAATTAGATAATATCTCGCGGTTGTTCATTATTAAATAATAATTCTTATTTGGAAAGATTAATCTTAATCCAGAAGACAAATCTTAATCATGTAAATTATTGTAATAAATAAGTGCCTAAGATTTGCACATTTAAGTGAGTACAGATTTTATTAGTCATCACCTGGCATCTCGTCTTCAGTCACTTTCCCACCGCCATAATGTAGTTTTCCTGTACTTAAAAAAAAATACTTTCATGATAATTGTTCTGATGAACTTCGCTCTATCGTACCTAAACTTTATGAATGTAAGCATAGTACTAGATTGCGTTTGCGATGCAGTGGATATCGGCTTGGAATGAGAAATCGGTGAGTCAGGGTATGTGTTAATTACGCTCGTCTCCTTTCTCTCTGGCGAAAGTCGAATTTGCTCCGTTTTTTTATTTCGTTTCTAGCTCGAAAAGTTCAATTGCGAATTCACTCCCGGATGTGATTCTGGCCTTTCCATTAGACGACGAACAAACTTCGCGTCGGCTCGCTAAAAGGGTCCGCAAAAAGAAGTTGTTTCTGAAAATTGAAGATTATTTGAATTTTGTTTGTAGATGTTTCCTAGTCTTCTGTTATCCTAAAAGCATTTCACATCGAGGTGTGAAATTTAACGAGTTTTATTTTGGATTTGCTTTTGCGTGTCTGCCAAGCAAAGTTTGTAAATTCGAGTCTTTTTTTAAATTTTTAACAAAATCAATGAGTCAGTGCTTAGCATTTGAATTTTAAGTCTAGATCTTGTTTTGTTCACGACAATGTATCTGTAAGATCTATGCTAACAGTTTCCCGTTCTCGCACTTTTCACTTTTCGAACACGCTTTAGTCTCTTTTATGATTTCCAGCCAAATTTGATCTTCAAAAATTTAAATTTAATGTCAAACGTTATCTACTATCTTCTTGATTAATTTTCTTCTATTGTTCAGCTCCTTAATAATGTTTTTCTTATTACTTTCACACTCGAGAATCCCTTGTATTTTAGTCCGGCCCGGACTATCAGTTAAATTGGTATCTGTTATTGTTTCTGGAATCACGCATAGGTTATTTATCCTGAAAGTCCTTTCTTTCTATCTTCTTAACCCATTCGCACTTTAAAAGGTTTCAACCAGTTTCTTCTAAGACCCCCACAGATCAAAAACTTAAGAATAACGTGATTGAAGAAGAGTGAATGTCGGGATGAGACTAACAGTAGTAGGAGGCAGTTTTGTGGGGTTATGTTGTAATATAAATGTATAACAGTTAAATTTATCATTCACTATAGAAATAATTTGTAAATTAATGCATTACAAAATTTATGGAAGATATTGCTAGTGGTTAAGAATTAAAACAAACATTTTGTAAATTCTGACCTAATCGCATCTTATTTGGTCGACGAAAGTTAGACCATTATTAAACTAACAATACAAAAGAAAAAAAAACTTTGCGTTGGATGACAGTATTAAATTAAAAGGACTGATTGCAGAAAGAAAAAAGGTAAAAATGCAAAGAAAACACTAAACAGTCAACAAAGAAAATAATGAACAAAGCCACTGAGAAAGAAGCATATGGAAATTCGAAACTAAATTCTTCTTCTTCTATGTACCTTGTCATTTCAGGACGTAGGCGATCATGGCCTTCCACGTCTCCCTATCCCTGGTGGCTCTTAGCACGCTTTCTCCTGTAACGTCTCGCAGTCCCCGTTCTATCATCCAGCTGCTCAAGCTCTTTAAATATGTTATCCGCTGCTTTCCTCTGTCTCTTCCCGTCTATCTGGCCTGTTAGTATCAGGTTCTCCAAGCCCTCCTTCCTCATTGCGTGTCCCAGGAACTTCAGTTGTCTCTTTCTGATGCTCAATATTAATTTCCTTTTCGTTTCCATTAAAGATTTGTCTTTGCAAAGTGACGAAGCTAAATTAATGAATCAAAAATCGCGTTCTAAGTTGAAATGTGGAGAAAAGCCAAAACCTATGATTATATCATACAATGAAAGCCAAAACAGAAGAAATGTCTTAGTCGTAAAAAAAAAACTACAAGAAAGAAGCAAGCAGACAAAAAACAAAATAATAAAAGAAAGAAACAAAAACACAACTAAAAAAACAGAAAAAAACAAAAACAAAACAAAACAAAACAAAACCAAACACAACAAAACAAAAAAACAAAAAACAAAACAAAACAAAACAAAAACAAAATAAAACAAAAACAAAATAAAACAAAACAAAAACAAAATAAAACAAAAACAAAACAAAACAAAAACAAAACAAAACAAAACAAAAAGAAAACAAAACAAAAGAAAACAAAACAAAACAAAACAAAACAAAACAAAACAAAACAAAAACAAAACAAAAACAAAATAAAACAAAACAAAACAAAACAAAAACAAGAACAAAAACAAAACAAAACAAAACAAAACAAAACAAAACAAAACAAAAACAAAACAAAAAAATTCTAAAAAAAAAACCCCCCAAAACCCCCCCAAAAAACCCAAAAAACTTCCAGTCACACTTTAGCCAGGAAAACACTAAACAGAAGATATTAGAGAAAATAAAATACTAAAAAAAATTTCTTATTTTTTTTTTAATCATTTCACCCCCAAGCAAGGCATTCCACTGCCACTGTTGCGCATGGGGCTACAGAGGGTAAGGTGAAGAGAAGGAGTGGTTAGACATAGGGAATGTCAGGAGGAAGGTGATAGATGGGTAAGGATAGATACACAGGATGAGGGTTGGGCAGATGGGAAGAGTGTTTAATAGAATGGGAGCAAGTTAGTGTGTTAGGAGGTGTCTATTGACCTTACATTTAAACTCCTGGAGATTGTATCCGTCGGGGAAGCAATCGTTTGGAAGAGAATTCCACAGTCGGGAAGTGCGAGGAAAGAAACTGTTGGAGTAGAAGTTGCGGTTGCATTTTATCGGTTTCACTGTAAAAGGGTGGGATCTAGTTGCTAATCTAGTATCTCGTGCAAATTCGTATTTAGGGGGCACCAGTGATCTGAGTTCATCGGAGCAGAAGCTGTGAAAGTATTTATAGAAGAGACACAGGGAAGCCACGTCGCGCCTGTGGGAGAGAGACTGCAGGCAGTCTGCCAAGTCGGTATATATCACATTACAGACCCTCCTCTGTACCTTATCGAGAAGCCCGAGGAGAATAGCAGGGGCAACCGACCAGATATGGCAACAGTATTCAATGCACGGGCGGATGGTAGATTTATATATGTGCAGGATAGATTTAGACGGAAAAAAACTTCTGGGCCCTACACAGAGAACCTACTTTCATAGCAGCGGATTTAGCAATGGATTCGATATAGTCATTCCATTTGAGGTCCGCTGAAATTGTGAGACCAAGGAGGCGTAGTGTTTTACTTTCTGGAAGGCAAGCCTGGTCCATATATTCAAACATTACAAAGCCCATCCCATAACTTAAATGACAATAAACCTGGTCACAAAGAAGTCAAGAAAGCCATAACACTTTTCCCCGGTCTTTTGAACAGGAGTAAAATTTAACCCTTGCTTCCTGTTTAGGATTGAGTTTCCGGTTACCTCAAAAATCTACTTCAACTCTAACGTCTCCTCATAAACTCTAAAATTTTATTTATTCCTTGAAAAAGCATAGTTATCAAATAAGAATTTGTACACTTGCTTTGTCGAGTAGCACATGAATTTACTTACCTGATCTCCGTACTAAGGTAGGATATGACAAGGTCTTTTTTTAACGTCCCGAGCCAATACTGGTCTCTATGGACCAAAGAAAAAAACTACCCAGTTTCCTCGACCACTGTCACGTTGGTGTCGATATTACACCGATTCCACCTCTCTTAGTCTAATAAAGAAGGTACTGAAATCTTCTATTTAAGATGAGCAGAATAGATACCATTCTTTGATCCCGCTCCTAAGGACGAGAGAAACTTCCTTTTCTCATTCAGAAACTGTGAACATGAAAGGGAGACTAGCGGCGGCTCTGGAAAAAAGAGGGTTCGTTTGTGTCTGGCGTGCAGGGCAGTAATCGGATCCAAAGAAAGAAGCACCGCCATCATATAGAAAAGAAAAAAAATACTCACCGCTGTCTTAATAATCCACCTTCAGCCCATTCTAAAGGAAAAAGAGAGGGGGCCCCCGAGTGGAATTTTTATAGACTGAGGAAATGGATTATGGGTAGAGTGTCATAGATAAAAACCCGACCGATTCACCACCCGTGAGTGAGTGGTGTTAATTTCTTGGCGAGAAGCTGAAGCAGAGAGAAACAGTGAAAAGGTGGAAGGTGGAAGGAGGAAAGTGGAGGAGGAAGACGAAGAGGCGTAGCAAGAAACCAGCTGGGAGAGCTTTGGATTGAAATCCAACGGTCCCTGGTTCGATCCCTGGCTCAGCACTCATTAGAAGAAAGTGTGCAACAAGCCATTTCGGCGTAATGGGGGACAGGTTCGACCTGAAATTGATTCCAGAGTTCAGTGGCTCGACCCCAGTACTTGACTGGGTGGAAAAAGTGGAACTGCATTGTCTCTTGTCTGGTGTCAAAAACATTGAACATGTGATTCCTCTGCGTTTGTCCGGTGGGGCTTTCGCTGTGTATCAACAGCTCAGTGCTGAGGAAAAACAGAATTATGAGAGGATCAAGGCAGCCCTATACAAAGCGTTTGCTATCGACCCCGCCACTGCCTGGGAGCAATTTGAGGCAAGACAATTACATCCTGGAGAAACTGTGGACGTATATTTGGCCGAGCTGACGAAGTTGACGGTGTTGTTCGGTGGGCTGCCCGAGCGGGCCTTGGCATATAAATTTCTGGCGGGGCTCCCAACCGGAGCAAAACAGCTCCTGCGGGAGAGCTCAAACATAACCTCGTTGTCCCTTAATGACCTGGTGGACCGGGCCAGAACCGTGATGAAGGATAATTCCGAGCTGAGAGATCCAGTAATCGCCGCTGCACAATCCACACCGAGTGATGATAAACCGTCTCAGGGGCTTAGCCCGCGTGGTGGAGTCGTGTGTTATAGGTGCGATGGCCAGGGCCACATTGCAAGGAACTGCAGACGGCGACTGACAGCTGTTCGCTGCTACCGGTGTTATGAAACCGGACATATGGCCCGGGATTGTGCGGGAAACGGGGCCGGGGACAAGGTGCCAGCGTCGACCTTTCCCCAAAGCAGAAATTAGAGGCGCTTCCGATCATTCAGGTCTATGTCAACGAGACATTGTGCTCAGCACTCCTCGATTCCGGGTGCTCCCGCACCATAGTATTCGTGGACCTCTGCCGCACTTGGAAGGAGAAGGGTGTCAGGGTAACCACCATCAGTGGAGAATCGCGGACATGTTACGGGGTGGGTGCGATAAACATCCGTACAAGAACAGGAAACTCGGCCAACGTCGAGGCGCTAGTAGCGCTCAAAAAACCACTGAACTTTGACCTGCTTCTAGGCTATGACGCCATCAGAGCCCTAGGTGGTGTTCACATAACGCAGACGGGGGCAGTGCAGTTTCAGGAGAAGACCCCAGTGTGCGCAGCGCTGAGGATCGACCAGCCAGACTTTAGTGTCGAATTTGACCAGCACCAGAAGGCTTGGACCGCCTCATGGAAGTGGTCGGGAAATCAGGAGCCAGCAAAATTGCGGAACGAAGTAGCCGAGTACCATGTGCCCGACCAAATAAGGCCTGCATACGAAGAGGAGCTTGTGAATGGATCAAGGATCGCTGGTTAATTCCTTACCCCTATGAGAAACTTGGACCTCCCAAAGGTTTGATCCCGCTGATGGCGGTTACTCAGCGCAACAAAGCAAAAGTGAGGCCAGTGATGGACTACCGCGAACTAAATGCGCATGTTGATGCGTTTACGGCAGATGCTGATGTTTGCGCCAGCAAGCTACGAGAATGGCAGCAGGGAATGCCAGCAAGGTTCCAATGTGTCCCTGCTGGATCTAAGAAAAGCGTATCTGCAGGTCCGGGTCAGCGAGACGATGTGGCCGTTTCAGACGGTGGTGTTTGCCGGCATAAGGTACTGCCTTACCAGACTGGGCTTCGGGCTGAACGTGGCACCCCAAATAATGAAGACCATAGTCAACGCTGTGTTGTCACAGCAAGAAACAATGAAAGAGGGGACATCGACGTACCTTGATGACATATACGTGAACGAAGACGTTGTATCATCATCACGCGTAAGGACCAAACTGGCCGAGTTTGGCCTGATTTGCAAGGACCCGAAACATTTGGAGGATGGCGCCCGTGTCTTGGGCCTGAAAGTTCGAAAGGAGCGGGGGACATTGAAGTGGGAGCGCGGAACTGCAGTTCCTGAAGTACCCGAAGTCTTCACGAGACGAGTGGTCTTCTCCCTGTGTGGAAAACTTGTGGGGCACCTACCAGTGTGTGGATGGACTCGTGTAGCAACAGACACCATAAAAAGGAGGGCAAGCGCAGTCACCAAAGACTGGGATGATGAAACGACGGACGATCTGTTGGTTCGCATGGTGAAGGAGACCATCGCAAGGGTAAAGCAGGATGACCCCGCAAAGGGAGACTGGTGCGCGCAGGGAGACGAATTGAGTGTGTGGGTGGATGCGAGCTCTGTGGCGATTGATGTGCTGCTGGAGAAGAACGGAGCTGCGATTGAGGACGCCTGCTGGCTGCGACCAACGAATGACGCTGCTCACATCAACCTGGCAGAGCTCGATGCGGTGACGAAAGGAATCAATCTGGCACTCCAGTGGAAAGTCAAGAAATTACACATACACACAGATTCGCTGTGCGTGTACCACTGGATATCGAACACACTGACAGGTAAGGCCAGGGTGCGCACCAAGGCGGCCAGCGAGATGCTGATCAGACGGAGGTTGGAAAACCATAAGAAAGCTAGTAACAGAGTACAATCTGTCTGTGGATGTGGTACTTGTCACCTCAAACTGCAACCTCGCTGATAGGCTCACTCGGGTGCCTCAGAGATGGATTGACGCCGTGAAGAAAGAAGCTGGGCCAGTACCGTTACTATGTGCTGCCTCTGTTGAGGCGGCGGACAAAATTAGGGAAATACACCACATCAGTGGGCACCCCGGAGTGAGACGGACATGCTATTTTGTACAATTGACCAATCCGTCAGTGTCAAAAAGTGCAGTGAGAGCGGATGGTCAAGGAATGCCAAACATGCCAGTCGATCGACCCCGCTCCAGCGAGATGGCGGAGGGGTCGGCTGGGAACAGACACGACTTGGAGCCGACTGGGTATGGACATAACCCATTATGGCAGCCAACACTTCCTCACACTAATAGATTGCGGACCGACGAGGTTCGCAATCTGGCGCTCGTTGGCAAGACAGGACTCCTCCAGTGTCATCCGTGAATTGGAATCCATATTTTACGAAAGGGGGCCGCCTGAAGAGATCCTCACGGACAACGACACTGCCTTCTGCAGCGTAGAGTTTAGGCGTTTTGTAGACGAGTGGGGGATCAGGCTCAGACACCGATGTGCATATGTGCCGAGTGGCAACGGCATAGCAGAGCGGTGCCACCGAAGCGTGAAGAGGACCGCGGCCAGGAAGGCGTGCACTATTGCAGAAGCGGTCTATAGATATAATGCAACACCGAGGGATGCTGTGACTGCTGTGAGCGCACCCGCCAATGCGATCCATCGCTACCGAGTGCGAATCAAGGGCATTGACGCGCGTCTGCCTGATCGGCGGGGAACAAGAGGGCCGTATGAATTAGGGGACACCGTCTGGGTGAAACCTCCCAATAGCCGGTGCACCATCAGTTTTTGAAGGGGACGAATCACCGGTATCGTCAGTGAGCAGGCCGTGCTGGTTGATGGTACTCCACGCCATGTGAGGGACATTCGGCCCGCCCTGAATACGAATCCGTTGATAAGTAGCGGCAGTGGTGAATCATCCAATGACGAACTGTGGATCCGACCTACGCCCCGCGAGTCTGATGGTCCGACTGCGAACCCCGACGCTGTTGCCGATAATTCCGATACCACTTCTGAGAGCTCAGATGAAGAAATCCAGACAATCCCCCTTCGTAGGAGTGCCCGCAACAAGCGGCCACGTCCGCCTTGCCACATGTGTGGTCTTGAGACCAGGGGGAAGTGTGAACATGAAAGGGAGACTAGCGGCGGCTCTGGAAAAAAGAGGGTTCGTTTGTGTCTGGCGTGCAGGGCAGTAATCGGATCCAAAGAAAGAAGCACCGCCATCATATAGAAAAGAAAAAAATACTCACCGCTGTCTTAATAATCCACCTTCAGGCCATTCTAAAAGAAAAAAGAGAGGGGGCCGCCGAGTGGAATTTTTATAGACTGAGGAAATGGATTATGGGTAGAGTGTCATAGATAAAAACCCGACCGATTCACCACCCGTGAGTGAGTGGTGTTAATTTCTTGGCGAGAAGCTGAAGCAGAGAGAAACAGTGAAAAGGTGGAAGGTGGAAGGAGGAAAGTGGAGGAGGAAGACGAAGAGGCGTAGCAAGAAACCAGCTGGGAGAGCTTTGGATTGAAATCCAACGGTCCCTGGTTCGATCCCTGGCTCAGCACTCATTAGAAGAAAGTGTGCAACAGAAACCGTCTTCTAAAAACTAACTCCACTGACTGCTTTGATCAACAAAGTCATGTCTGGTGATGATCCCCCGCCACAAAAAAAACAAAAACAAGAACAACAAAAAACACTGATTTCATTCGGGAGTACGGCAAGGAAAAATGAGAGCCCAAATCTGTTTAGGAATGGACTATGCTTTAAGGAGTTTAGAAAATAATACGTTAATATACACAGTGCAAACGAATTTATCAATAGCAAATAGCACATGTTTTAGCGACGGTAAAGGGTACTCTGCTGATGTCAAAGGTATTTAGAGTTTGTATAAGAATGATCTTGAACAAAATAGCAACATTTTATACCGAGTATTCCAAAAACTAGGGAGTCAGGTAAAAAATTTCATCCAGGAGTACAACAAGTAAAAGGTGAGAGCCCCAATTTGTTTAGGCATGGACAATGCTTCAAGGTGTTTATAAAAGAACACGTTAATATACACAGTGCTTACGAATTTATTAATAAAAATAGCACTTGTTCTTTTTTTTGTAGCCACGGTAAAGGGTACTCTGCTGATGTCAAAGGTGTTTAGAGTTTGTATAAGAATGATCTTGAACAAAATATCAACATTTTCCCTGTTTCTTCTTCCATTTATCCGACCTGTGAGTAGCAAGTTCTCCAGACCTTTCTTTCTCATTACGTGTCGCAGGAACCTCACTTGACTCTTCCTAATATTTATTATCAATTTTCTTCTCGTTTGCATTCTTTCCAACACCTCATCGTTGTACACATGTTCCAAAAACTAGGGGTTCAGGTAAATATTTCTAAAACAGAAAACATGATCTATAATTTGAACGAGTGTAGTGATGGCACTACCCTGAATCCATCATAAGCATTCAGAATGTGGAAGCAATACATTCTAAATGTAAAATTTCAGCTCAGATTAGTTCGTTCTCAGTTTTCAATTTCTTCCAGTCATGCGTTTGTGGATTAAAAATAACTGTTTCGGTCAGACCGTTACCCACGGAATAAAACCATGAGACGATTGTAGCAGTAAGCAAATTTGATTTGGTTGTAATCTTCTGCTATAAACGAGCGAGGCAGGGATGAAGCGAAGGCGAGTTGGCGAACAGTCTTATGGGCATGTTTTCCTTTTCGTGTCGCGGCGAGTGGTCTCTCGTTCCTCTCTATCCGATTTCTGCGAGGAATCACTGTCTTATAGAGAAGAGCGTTCTTTGCCTTGTCATTTTTGTCTAAAAACATAATTCAACTCAAGGTCTTGTTTCACTCAGTGAGCTTTGTCAGGGTTGTTTGACATGGTTCTTGTGAGATACACTTGACTTATCTGATAATCATCAAAATCAGTCAGTCAGCTAAGTGTCATACGTGATACACGATTTAGGCGATTATGTCTCGAAAGAGACATGACTAACTCGGTAGAAGATTATCCCGCAGTAGGTTGCCATTACTTTCTGCGGTAGACTGGTTGACGACCAAGGCTATAGAACCCAGTCTGTCCTATTATTTAACCCATAACTGGAGGGAAGAGACGGATTAATATCTTTCCCAAGGGTATTTTTGCGTAAGTGAATGCAAGGAATTTAACTGGAATTCGAACTCGGCTCCCCGATTTGTCATTCCCACTGTACCACAATAAATTTCTGAAAAAAATTCTATAGTAACGTTCAGATGTTTTCAATTAACAAGATATAGGCTGACACTGATATCGATACATAAACTCTTCAAATACCTTGGCATATGGATAAGTCATAATAAACTTAGTACAGAAAACAAGAAAATTGAACTCAGGATATGTTATGCTTGGGAGGGGGGGTTGTCCAAAACTGTAAGATGCTACAAAACAAAGTTTCAAAATAGTGCAAAATAAATGCTTTTTATACAATGACCAGTTTTGTTAGAGCGAAATTGTGATTCTCCACAGTTTTCTTTATTTCGTTAATAACAGTGAATTGTACATGATTGTTTTTGGAAAATATCGCGTAGTGCGTTTACCTTGTCTTCTACGCAATTTTGATTTCGGTGTCGTTATCTTTGACTAGCTGCTCTATCGAGGCAAGATACAATTCTACTCCTGCAGCTTCTTCTCTCGCACTTCCCGCCTGTGGAACTCGCTCCCGTATTCTTGCTTTCCTGACGGATACAACCTCCAGAAATTTAAATGCAAGGTCAATACTCATCTACTAACCACTGGACTCTAGCTCTCTCCCCACCCCCGTATAACCTTCCCTTTCTCTCCACCTATGTGTCTGTCATCGCACCTGCTTTCTCAGCTTTCTATTGTTCCTTTCTAACTAGTTTGTACTCCTCACTCTTTTCTAATTAATCTTTTCACATTTATGTAACTCCCTGCACATCAGTGGCATTTCCGCCTTGATCGGAGTGAAATGATTAAAAAAAATATATATATCCTTCTGTAGTCCTATTTTACCCAAAGCCATTTTAAAAGATAGGGATTCGTGTCTTTCACAAGAGAATTATTGTGAAGTTTTCGCTGGAATTCAAATCTCGCAGCCAATTTCACTTTTTGAGGTCATAACAGCTGCACCGCCCATCGCAGTAGCAAAACGCAATACAACTCTGTTCAGGCGTTAATAGCTCTTACTTAATTCGAGCATTCATTTAGCCAACACTGCTATCGGCATGGATAACTGTTGTGGATTCCGGGTGAGAAACCACATAAAATAATAAATAACAAAAGCAGATATGGAGATAGAAAAATGTAAGTTATATTGAACAAAATATACAAACTGGAACACGGGTCAGTCAATTCAGGAATACTATTAATAGAAATCAATATATATATATAGTGGGTTATCCGTTCGAGTTGAAGCAGATTAACTGAATTTGACCTCGTTAGGAGATAGCCCACTATAAGTTATAATGGGGGTTATAAAACAAGAAAATCAAATTGAGTATAGAAACAACATTTTATATATACACATATATCAATTAAGGTTCTTTTACAAACAAAATACTGTTTTTAGGATGGGTTCAACGGACATTAAAATGTTCATAGCAATAAATGCTGAAAAGAGAGTTTGTGCGTAAGTATGTGGGAGTGTTTGTCAGAAATGCCTTTGATGTATCCGCTCCTTTGGTCGGGTAAGTAGCTCAGGGGACAGCGAAGAAGTAGGTGAGATGGAAAGGCGAGGCAAGCATAGTGGATCACTTGACGGGGTCAAGGGACGTGCTAATTAAGCTCGTTACTTTCTCAACTCTGCCAATGCTTTCTGTGCCGGCTTTTTATTTTGTCTTTGTGAGTTCCAATAAGTCATTTGTGAATTCACACCCGTATTTGATTCTGGGCTTCCCATTGGCCGATAAATATAATTCGCGTAGGCTCGCGAACAGGAATTAATTTTTGGTTTTCTGCCAGAACATATGCGTGGAGCCGCGCGCGCAAAGACTAGTTTTGGTCATTTGCTTTCTGGGCCTCCGAGGGCAAACATCCGGTCCCTCGCTTTGCTCGGTATTGCCACATATACAGCCTTATAGTGAAATAGTATGTCCGGGTAATGAGTCTATATCCAAACAACTCCAACTAACACTGCACCAACTTACTGACCAACGCGCGCGCAAAGACTAGTTTTGGTCATTTGCTTTCTGGGCCTCCGAGGGCAAACATCCGGTCCCTCGCTTTGCTCGGTATTGCCACATATACAGCCTTGTAGTGAAATAGTATGTCCGGGTAATGAGTCTATATCCAAACAACTCCAACTAACACTGCACCAACTTACTGACCAACTAAGGAACTGCTTTACAACTATTCTGCAACTACTGCCGTTCTCTGCATAGACAGAATTATATGTACACATCAGGCGAGTCCATTCTTATGTATAAAGGGGCGTTCCCCAACAATAACGCTAGATTCCAGAACAAGAACTCACTACGCCTCACATTTCCCACTAAATTGAAGTAGAGCGACTGTATCGAATCAGTAGCTGCATCTATTGTAAGGGATGTTGGGTAACTGTGTCGTGCCAGAAAATTTTTCTCATCAAAACCCATCTTACACACCCACAATTAACCATTCGTCCATGTACTGAATACTGTTTCTATATCTGATTTGGTGATCCTGCTGTACATCTAGAGATTCTTGGCAAAATACAAAGAAAGATCTGTAATAAAATCGACCATGACCAGGCATCTCGAATACAGTTATTTTCTAAACGAGGTGACACAATTTCTCTCTGTCTTTTCTACAAATATTTTACTGGCAACTGCTCTGACAATCTATTTTCCTAGTGCCCCAAATATATTCATTTAAGCATGCTTCTAAATTACCAACTAGTTCGCAACCGTTTACTGTTTAAATATTTAAATACAGCCGTCACTTCTATTCCCACAGTTTCTTTTCTCGCAACTCCCTTTTGTTTACTTGCTTCCTTATAACTACAATCAACAAAACATTGTGATGCAACGTCAGATGCCATCTTCTTGAATCCCGTTCATTTTTTGTCTTTTTGTTATATATTATCTGACAATGGGTGTACTTTTACCCAGAAGTGTATTTTACATTGAAAAATGCAATCTGAAAAAAATTAAAGGAAAATAAATATTATTTTGAAAGGTCAGAAATACAAACACAGTCTCAAAAGTCGGGAAATATAAAAAAACAAACAACAAAAAACAAGTGTTTAGTTACACTTAAATATTGTTTTGGAAAATGAAGAATAAAATGCAAGCTTTGCATTGGGGAAGTGTGAGGTGTTTTAATAAACAATGTATTCAAGGTCAGAGAATATAAACCATTCAAGGCAGTGGTCCAAACTATAATAATAATTCGAGAATATAAACAATGTGCTCCTGGAAAAATGATCACATGTTCAAACTAAATTCGGCCTATATATATATATATATATATATATATATATATATATATATATATGTATATATGTACAGAGAGAGAGAGAGAGAGAGAGAGAGAGAGAGAGAGAGAGGGGTGGAGAGCTGATTGGATTGTGAAGAGAAGACGGATTCCAGCAGTCAACTGCCCTCGTATGCGTGTGTGCTATCATTCCGACCATTCTTTATTTGACGCCACGTCACCGAAGAAGAAAGAATAAAAATATAATTGTATATTTTTTATAAATCCATGTTCGTTGTTCATCGTTGATGTCAAGTCGATCGTCATCGTTGGTTTTCAAAAGCAATATGTAATATTTTCATTAATCCATCTTATTCTCCATTTTCTCTTTCACTTTAACTCACTGTACGCCACCTCTGCGTATTAGTGGCATTGCCACCTTGCTTGGGGTGAAATGATTAAAAAATGTACGTGACTATGTGTGCAGTCGTTTATGTTAGTATGCATGCGCATGTGTGTATGCGTAGGTATCTGTGTTTCTGTGATCGGAAGATAATTGACTCAACAGCAGAGCCAGCCACTTTTTCATTCGCAATCAAACACAGGATATTTTTGTTTTCTTTATTTAAAGGAGAAGGAAGGAAAGACAAAATCGCAATTTGACAAATTCTAGTGCTCACTCACCCATTTAAAAGAAGTTAATCTTTTTTAACAAGCTGGAGACAGTATTCTGGTTTGATAAATTAAAGATTGAGTTTCATTAAGAACACCATCGCATTCTTTACTCCTAAACATTTGACGGTCTCAGATGTTTAATAGCAAGTGTGGAATCATGGATGCCATAGACGACCTTAACTGCTTGATTGACTTAATCAGTAAGTCGTGATGGTGAAGTGTGCCTATCTAAATAGTGACTCAACAGGTGTAAGCACAATTATTTAAATATGAACATGTCTTCAGGGATTTTAAGCAAGATGATATCAAACACGTTGTTGAAACAAATATTATTTACGCTATGCGATAGAGGTCTACTGTAAATTCATCAAGAGTAGTGGTTAGACACTTCGACGTGGTATAAATGTGTAGCAAGCTTGTTTCTCTAGATCAATTATGACTGAGTAGTGAGTGCGGTCCTCACTGGGTTCCTATAATTTTGGCCTTGTGCTACATCTAAGCTACGCTTAGAAATTCATTTGAACACTTTGATGTGGTGTAATGTTTACCAAGCTTGTCTCGCTAGATCAATTATGACTGAATAGTGAATTCGACCCTCACTGTGTGTCCAATACTTTCAGCCTTGTACCACATACAGGACACGCTTAAGCTATCACCATAAAGAGTAGTAGTAATAATAATAATATTGATGCAGATAGATCTGTCATAATCATAGGAGATTTCTAAAAAAACCCATCTAACTACAACCTTTCTTCAACCGACACAACAGCGCAAGTCTCTCACTTAATTACCAAGCCCCTACCGAAGTGCCAAATACCAAATACCCCACGAAGTGCCTAATTACCAATCCCCCCATCACCTGATGTCTATGAGTAAAAACTGATAAAACTTGAAGGAGACTTGGTAATTAAGCACTTAAAATTATTCTCTGGCGAGATGATTTTCTGAAAAAAATAAAAATAATAATCAAGGCATGTCCACTAGGGGCTGATTCATAGTGCATCTCTCTTCGTGAGCGGGAGTAGTGAGGGAGTAGCATGGCTGGGTGTTGAGAGGGTTTGTTTTGTCTTATTTACTTGTTATTTAGTCTATAAAGAAGGGGCTCGTTGCTAGTAGTACTGAAGTCGGAGTTATACTGGATAAAGACACAAGAAAATGTATTATGAGATACTACTAGATATCTGAAACGATTGCAAATCACAAGAAATCAGAACTATCATGGAGATCTGAATGCCAAAGTTGGCCAAGGGAGAGAAGGTGAAATAGTCGCCAATTTCGGTCTAAGACATCGCAATGTCTATAATGTGAAATGGGTCAAATGGTGCACAGCAAATGAGCAAATAATGACCAATCCCTGGTTCCAAGAATACACAAGAAGACTATGGACATAGAGGTGCCTAGGAGAAGAAATTAAGAACCAAATTCATTATATTACGTTAAGAGATTCAAACTCACATTCCTTCGCTGCAAAGCCTACCTAAGAGAAACAAAGCAGCAGGACCAGACTGGATTGTAATAGAGATATTGATGTCCTTTGAAGGCTTTGGCGTATACAGACTCACAGAAATAATAAACGATATCAACAACAGCAGCAATATACCGGAGGATCTAAGCAGATCAATTTTCATAACACTACCTATGAAGTCATGTGCAAGAGAATGTGAACTCTACCGACAATCAGTCTAATGAGCCACATAACAAAACTCATCATTCGGATTCTGATGAACAGAGCGCGCAGCAGAATCGGCCCAGACATAGGACAAGAACAACGTGGCTTCGTTAAAGATACCGGAACGAGTAATGCGATATTCATGATTAGAATGCTATCTGAAAGAGCAATACAAATGCATAATGGCCTTTATCTGTGCTTTACAGACTACGCAAAAGCGTTTGACAAAGTACGCCACAAAAACTTGATAGAGATGCTCAACAACCTTGACATTTTCGGAAAAGACGTTAGAATAATCAAGAATCTATAGTGACAGCAAACCACTTGTGTACGGAGAGGAGGTGAACTTAGAAAGGGGCGTAAGACAATTCTGAGAGACATAAAAGCCTTGCAGAGATTCGTCATTGGCGGCCACAATCTCAACAAGATACGCGGATGACACGGTGCTGATAGCAGACACGGCAAAGAAAATGCAGGACCTTCTACAGAAAGTAGGAAAAAAACAAGAAGAAATGACTGAGCATACATTTAAAAAGTGAATGTAAGGTCATCAGCAAAAAGAAGAGCCCAATATACCAACTACAAGTCGGAGAAACTAACATAAAACAAGCAAAGAAATACATGGGAAGTGTTTTGATAGAGAATAGAAAGTGTGACATGGAGACCCAAAGACATTGGCATGGCCAAGCTCGCGTTTCAGAAGCAAACAAGAGTACTGAGAGACAGGAAAATTTAATTGGAAACTCAGAAAAGCGTCCTGTATTGCTATGTGATATCTGACATTCGGTATGGAAGTAAATGTTGGACGATCTCACCAAGAATGAAGGAGAGACTTGAGGCAGTAGAAATGTAGTTTTACAGAAAGATACTGAGGATAGTATGACCGGAGAACGTGATCAACGATGAGGTGTTGGAGAGGATGTAAACGAGAAGAAAACTCATACTTAACATCAGGAAGAGATAGATGAGGTTTCAGGGACAATAATGAGAAAGGAGAGCATGGAGAATTTAATACTCACAGAGCGGAAAGAGAGACAGGGGAAAGCAGCGCGAGACCTACTTGACAGGTCTGAGCAATGGATAGGGGAGTGGAGTTTGGAAGAGATAGCAAGAGAAGAATATTGAGTGCGACAAGAGACAGAACCAAGTGGAAGTCCATGATCGCCTACAACCTGAAGGGATACGGTACATGAAGACGAAGAAGAAGAATAGGTGCATATTTTGTCTTGACCCGGAAAGAAATGAGTACACAACAGAAATCAAAAGAAACAACAACAACAACAACAGCAACAACAATAATAATGATGTAACTTTGAAGATCTTCAAAAAACTGCTGTTGTTTTCATAGCAAGAAGATTCTTTACAGGTAGAGGAGCTGTTCCCCGCCCAATAGGGTTTTTTTTTGACTGTGTGACAAACAAACCTGAAGAGTTCTGCTTGTTAAACTCGACAATGAGCGAAAGAAAATTGATTCCTATATTTTACAAGTCTATTTGGGCAAAATCGAATGCAACGGTGGAGGATTTTACACGCGAATCCCAATAATCCCAACACTATCCGCCTATCTCATCGGACTATTTTCAATAAAGAGAGACAAATCGCGTTTTGAAAGAAACAAGAAATTTAGTCCTTCCCCTAACAAGTATAGAGTTTGTTGTTAATTTTTTAATTATCGCATTTGATGACATATAAAAAATATAAAGATACTGATTATTTATGATGAAAGTTCTACTTTTTAGCCCATAGTTGGGAGGGGCGATTGATTCCTGTCTTTCTCAAGGATTTTTGCGCCTAATTTAATGTAATTAACCCGACTGGAACTTGATGTCAATTCAACTCGATGAAAAGATTCAATATTGTAAGATCTCAAGTATAACGAAATACACTACGAAGTAAACAACAACAACAACAACAACAACAACAATAATTATAATAATAACTAGAGGAACCCGTGGAATTTACACGGAAGGATAATTATGATTTCCTGGAAAATTTTATTTTGTCAAACTACAAATGATAGTAACGTCTTCAAACATAAAGGTATTGGATAATAAAATAACGATAACACAGAGTGTAATTTTATTAAAATATCTATAAAAGTAATGTCCATAGAAGCTACTTTACTGTAATCTTATATTATCTTAAGCGGCGTATGCACAGACCATAACCGAAATACTGTACGCTATTTTGTGAGAGATTTTGAAAGAAAAAATATTTTTTATTACTGAAGAATCATGGCTCCTGTGTCCATTTTAAACAGAACCCCCCCCCCCCCCCAAAAAAAAAAACAACTGAGTAATAGCCAAGGGTGTAGAGGCCAGAAATTTCGTTATTAGGTCGCGGATACGACAACAAACCCACCTATTTTTACTATACTGTACACCACACACACACACACACACACACACACACACACACACACACACACACACACACACACACACACAATTACTGCTACAACAACCAGCTTAAACTGCTACTGCTACGGTAATACTATAAGCTCTCTCCTCCTACTCTCTCACTCTTTACTACCCTTCCGTTTGGCAAAGGTGAGAGAAAGGCTGAGGAGAGTAGCGTTTATAGATTATAAAAAGATAGAGTGAAAAGAGGGAAAAGAAAAACTCGTGCAGAGAGTAAGTGTGTTATCTTTCTTCAGTGGCGTAACGAACGGAGGAACTAAGTTACTAAGTAATTAAATAACTAAGGAAGGAACAAGCAGAACTATTATATGATAATAACGTTTTCTTGCAAACACCGGAGAAAAGTTTAACCATCTAATGATTAGATGCTCTATCCTAGTTAACAAAGAGTTTAAATGATATGTTAGGAAAATGTCTCCATTTGCAAATATACAGACATTATAACCATGTCTATGCAGAAAAAATGTAAAGGCACAGACCATCGCCAGTGCTCGAAGGTGAGAAGGATTTCACCATATATAACGATCGTACTGTACAAACCAATAATTCAGATATAACAATAAACAAAACAAAAAACATTGTATATATGGGTTGTTTTTGTGTAACGGCATATCAACCACGATGAATGATTTAATGTCGAAATTTAAATATTTTTTACACAATTTTACGGTTTTAATTAAATATAATTTGAACGCAGTTGTTGTGTTCAAATACAAATCTTGTATCGGATATCATTTCAGGGTGATTAGTCGTAAAATAAATCGAGTTCAGATTTTGCGAATTATAGCTTGCTACAATCCGTCTATTCCTTCCAGTTATGGATCAAATAACAGGACAGATTGGGTT